>VZUI01038316.1:0-79969 GCA_013401135.1 Cettia cetti | reverse complement strand
ATTTCTGTAATTCATCAGCTGATAAAGGGCAGTGCTACAGAGAGCTTCTAAACCAAACACCACTGACACAGCATCAGCACCAATTTTAGAGCATTTCATTTTGTAGTTGCAATTATGCTTAAACCAGATTACTCAAAAAAAAAACCCAAAAACAACAACAAAAACCCCAAACAAAACAAAACAAAAAAAACCCAACCCTGGAGCCACATGACAAAGTCTATAGGATGTGAAGAGTTTTGCATTGTGGTTGGGTCCCAGGGTAGCAGGAACTCACCCACCACCGCCGCCCTGGTTGCAGAAGGGCTTCCCTGGCACAGCTGATCCTGCCCAGACCATTTGGTGCCTCCAGAGCCTCCTCAGGCCTCCCCCTGCACTCAGCCCCGAGGCTGCTCTGCCCAGGGCCAGTGCCCAGCACTGCACACCCACCCCAAACACTGTCAGCAACCCACTGGCACCACAGCAACCGCCTGGCACCCCAAACACTCCACAGACAGCAACCCATGGTGAGCACAGCAACCGCCTGGCACCCCAAACACTGCACACACAGCAACCCATGGTGAGCCCATAACAGCCTGGCACCCCAAACACTCCACAGACAGCAACCCATGGTGAGCACAGTAACAGCCTGACACCCAGCATTGCCAGCCCTGCTGTCTCCTGGGAACCAGATGCAGAACCAGGAATATCATTGGCATTAGCAGCAGGAACACAGACACAGGCTGCCATTGCTACCAATGATACAGATTGAACCAAAATCTCATCAGTTTTCATCTGCTGCCAAATTGTTCTCAATCTCATCATTGCTCGCTGGACACTCCTCTTCCAACTTTGGTTTCTTTTCCAGGATTAAGGGAAGAGAGGATGCCTTCTCATCCATGAGGAGCACTTGCAGAGCTAATTTCAATAGAGCTACTCATGATTAGCACTAACTCAATCTTACAACACTATCCAATGCCATCTCCAAGTAAATAAATTTGCTATCACCAACGATCTGCCCACTGCACTTCACAACCTCCAGATTAAGACCAGTATTAGATCTACTTGTTTTATCATTCCAATAGTGAGAAGAAAGGAGTCAATTAAGAAGTGAACTGCTCAAAAGTTCATGTTCTGTGTCAATAGAAGAGGCATATTGCAGCTTACTTGGAAAGGTTACCCTAATTCATACTCATAAATAAGCTCTGAATGCTCAGAAAATAAAATACATTTTAAATGGGACTCTGATGGCTTATTCCAGTGTTTAAATACATGTGAAGAACTTTTGTTTGCATTAAGAAAGAGAAGTAAAAATACACTAAGAGAAAGGGAACTCTGCACAATTTCTTTCCCCATCTGGTTCAGAATAGGTATATAAACACGGACCTTATGCACAAATATCAGGTTTAACATACACAAGACAGCTGCCTGGATCAACCTGCACAAAAACAGCAAAGAAATGCCACTTTCATGTTAGACCTCTCATCTTCTGTTTAAACCAACCAATCAACCACACTCTTGGAGAGGATTTAAAAGTACATCAAAGTAAGAGGTACTATTTCCTTTCTTAAATCAGCTACAAGCCCTCGAGAATCTTTGCAACTCAATGCAATGCTGAAAGGACTGGGAAGCACTCAATGCCCATGGATGTCTCTGCTGTGTAACTGGAGACTCTGCTCATTTTCCTCAATGAGTCTGCAGCATTATAGCAACAGTCCTGGGGTCTAGCAAACCATTTCCCTAATCTTTTCCTATATAAGAATCTGACCTTTCTTAACTACTATTCTTCATCTGAGTTCTGTTTTTCTTCATTTACAGCTAAAATAATCATCTCCATGTCTATGAAGATAACATCTATTTCAGGTACCATTTATTCCTAACTCAAATGGAAATAATTTGCCTATAAGTAACTTTAAGACTGATTAATAACGTAAATGCCTATTAAAAGTCCCTCCTTACTTTTTTATTCTTTTATATTTAAGGAATTTTAACCTCAAATACAGTTTTGAATTAGGAATATTCAATTCTATAGAGAGATTATAACTCTTTAGGATTCTTCTGTAGACACAATGCAAGTTCCAAGAACCTAAATCCAGATTAATCCAGACAGAGAGAACACTTAGAACACCACATCCTTGACTGGGCGGAGGTACAAAATTCCCAGAATCCAAACTCTTTAAAAGCAGCACCATGCATTATAGCATTGCTAAGAAAATCCAGGCTACAACACACACAGCTCCCAGAAGGAAGCTGGTGCTTCCATGCAAATCCATGGGTGCCCCCGTGCAAATCCAGGGAAAACCAGGCTCTTGCCTCTGGATACACCTCGCCTCCACATCCCCTTATGGGCACCAGTCCTGTCCCACATACAAGGAAATGCTGTTGCAAGAATATAACACCTGAAAAAATCCCTCAGGGGGGATAGAGTGCAAGTTTACATCCTCTTGGCTCTTTCTCATTAACCCCCTTTCCAAATCCTGCAGTTTTTGCAATTACTTTGTTACACTCTGCCTTATTTATAAAATCAGAAGCTCTCCACTTTCTTTTTCGTCCCTTGCTCCTGATGTGAAACGCCCCTCTGTAAAGCTTAATTTAATTTTAAAGCTGATATACAAGTCCATAGCAACCATACATCTTTTCAGCACCTTGACTTAAAACTTGTGAGCCCTTGTGATGACTCTGTAAATGACAGCTGAGCTTGAATGTACAAGCTACACTGTTTTCTGGGACGAGTACTTAGAACGTGGGACAATTGTGACACCTTGAGGTTGTTCCTGTAATGACCTTGAACATTTTAAGGATAAACGTGGCAAAAAAAAAGAGAGAGTTAGGGGTTTGAAGCTGTGCTTTGGTCACAAGGTATGAGTAACTCACCCAGCACCACAGCCCTGTTTGCAAGAGAAGTTCCTCAGGAGGGGCAATCCCACCAAAACCAGTTCATGCCTCAGGAGCCTCCTCAGGCCTCCCCGTGGCACGAAGATGCTGTGCAGAATGCCCTGGCAGAGCAGTCACCCCAAACACACCCAGGAGGGCATTGCTACCACAGCAGCAGACTGGGACTGCAAACACCCCTGGCAATGGCAGGGACAGCATCACGGTTAACCCAGCACTCCCACAGCAATGGAAATGTGTTGGTGCCTCTGGGACTCCTCAGGGTGGACTGCAGTAAATCCAGCGCAGCCTCTCCTCAGGATGTCCTACCTAGAAACAATAACAACAAAACCACAGAAATTGACATACAAAATGTCACAACAATACTCACTTTTCACAACATTTCCAGGAGAAATTTAAGAACTCTATCAGGCTCCCAAGAGCACTATAAATACTCTGCCTTTCTGTCAGGACTTATCCATAATGTTCTTCAGGTGGCTCTCATCATTAGCCAGATGTCTCCAATTAAGTTAGGTTTTCTCCTATAAAACCTTCATCTGGAGACTGGAGCAGTTTGAGGAAAAGTGTAATAGCTTTAACAGGTCATCCTCCTTTTAAAGGTTAAGTTAGTCTTTTGTAAGAAGTGATTTCATATTGTCTTTGTTAGTCTTTTTCTAAGATATTTGAAATTTTATTTAGTTTCACAGAATCATTTATGTTGGAAAAGACCCTTAAGATCATTAATTCCATCCTTAAACTACATTCTGAAGTGCTATATCCACACACTTTTCATGTCCTTCCAGGGAAAGTGACTCTTCTCAGCATCCTCTTCCAGGAGGAAATTCTTCCTAATATCCAATCTATTTCTTCTTTGGCATATTTTGAGTCTGCTTTCTCTTGTCCTGTTGCTTTTTTGGGGGCAGAGAGAAGAGACAACCCCCCCAATGGCAACCTCTTCTCATGTAGCTGCAGAGAGTGATAATCCTGAGCCTTTTTTTTTTTTTTCCTTCTCCCAGACCAAACCTTCCTAATTTCAAGAATCTTTTTCAGAGGGTCAGAGCCTGAAAGTGTTGTTTGATCACAAATGTGAAAACATGTAGCTGGGGAGGTGATGAAATGAGTGTCCTTGCCTGTATTATTCAAATGCAAAAGAAATCTGCAGGTGAGTAGGAGTTACAATTCTGCAGCTGGTTTGTGACACAGAAGGAAGGATCTGGAGACTGCTCCTTGTTCCAATTTGGATGCAAACAGCAATTCCTTGGATGTGTTTTTGCAGGTTCACACTCGACCTTTTCACTTGGCAGAAATGCATGGCTTGGTTCTTGTTTTGTATTAAACTGGGCTTATTTTAATTGTGGAAGATGCACACACACCACAGTGAAACTCAGTGTTGGTAAAGCTCAGTGAGCTCTTGAACTACCCACTTGTCATTTATTCATTTACTCATAAACCAATCAATATTCATAAGAACTAGAGTAATGATCTTAATTTTTGAGGTATAGCAAAGGAGGTGGAAAAAAGTCAAGAAGCTCGAGTTATGTTAAGCTTGATATTTCTGTGGTTACTTAGGATTTTTTAAATGAAATACTGTAGACAGTACTGCCTTTCTTAGCTCATAATTCTAGCCTCAGCTAGTTCTAAATCTAATGCTGGATGCAAATTAGGACCAAGTTGCATAAATTTCTAGAAATTAGAAATAAAATACTGTTCTTCAGGCTTAGATGGATGACTCTTTTAATTATGTGTTTTATTTATGATAATCTTAATGTCCTCTCTTTTTTCCAGATCACAATGAAAGGAGGTAACAACATAGCAATAATTTTTTCTTTAAACTGGAGGATACAGTGGATTATGCCACAAACAAAAGAAATTTCACAGGAGAAGAAAACTTTATGGCTCTGGAATCACAGTGACGTTAGAAGGAGCATGACTGACATAAGTCAACAAGTTGTCCCAATAACTCAAATAAAATAGGCACATTTTTAGACTAAATTCCTCCCATGTCAGGCTCCCAGCACTGTGTGTTACTGTGTCTTTACTGATGGATCAAGAAATCATTAGTTATTACAAGTCTGACCCAATGTAAACAAGTATGCCTGTTAATCAGGTAACCTCCTAGACCTTCCATTGTCTCAAGCTTCTTTGCAACTCTGAGCCTAAAAACAAATCTGAAATTGTTTTCCAGTATTATCCACATAGAATCCCAACTGAAGAACCCAGGCATTGCATCCTTTTTGAGTGTACAAGCAGTGATGTGTGCCAAATGGCTGGGATGGCTGTTGAGCACTGTGGACCCCAGAACGTTCTGAGATGGAAGGGACCTACAAGGATGAGAAGCACACAACTGTCTGGGCTGGAAGGGACCTCAGGAGATTACCCAGTCCAACACCCCTGCCAAGACAGGGTCAGCTGGAGCAGGTGACACAGGGACACATCCCGGTGGATTTGGGATGTGTCCAGAGAGGGAGACTCCACACCCTCCCCGGGCAGCTGTTCCAGTGCTCTGTCACCCTCAATGTAAAGAAGCTCCTCCTCTTGTTGAGGTAAAACTTGAAGTGTTTTACTTTGTGGCATAAATACGCTTCATCATCACGTCCCAACTCTTAGCCTGACACAGGACAACCTCAAGACTTCACCCTGTGCCTGGGAGCATTGTCCCCACACCCCTGAACCCTGCCAGGCTTGTGAGCCCTTCCCTGGGGAGAGATGTCCATGCCAGCAGCTGAGTGGGGATTCATTGATCACTTGATGGCTGATGGAGCCTGGGAGGTGCTGTTTTCTCCCTGACATTTAATTGTCTTTTTTGTGTGTCCTTTAGGATACAATAGATCCTAAGCGTGTGGAAAATCACGCTGCAAAAAGCCAGTGTCCATGAAGAAAATTCCTGCAAGAATCAATCTTATTGAAATCAAGGCAGAGAGCCCACTGTGCCATACCCCTCTCTCCCGAGCTTCTGGAGCACACATATTCCTTTAATCCTAAATTCCTGGCCGCATGTTGCCTTCTGTCTTTTGCCCAGTGGCCGAGGTACTAGGAGGGTAGAGCTTTCTGCATCTTCCTCCCTGAACATGTATCCCGCCGCATCGTGCATCGCATGACCATTAAAATTAGCTTTAGGCGCCCCCTGGACGAAGAAGTTAATACTCGCAAGTCTATTAAGCCCGCACGTTTTCCTGGAGTTCAAAAGCTCAGACTGCGCTGGGTTCTGCAACAAACGTGACCCACACTTGCATCCCTGCAGAAGCTGACGGGTGCGTTCAGACCGAGCCGCTTGTGAGGGCACTCAGAGCCCTTTCTCCCTCAGGAGGGAAGCGCCGCCTTCGAGCGGCGGAGCAGAGCGCACACCTGAGGGAAGCACCGCCCTCGAGAGTCAGAGCAGAGCGCGCCCCTGAGGGAAGCGCCGCCTTCGAGAGTCAGAGCAGAGCGCGCCCCTGAGGGAAGCGCCGCCTTCGAGAGTCAGAGCAGAGCGCGCCCCTGGGGGAAGCGCCGCCCTCGAGAGGCGGAGCAGAGCGCACCCCTGAGGGAAGCGCCGCCCTCGAGAGGCGGAGCAGAGCGCGCCCCTGGGGGAAGCGCCGCCTTCGAGAGTCAGAGCAGAGCGCGCCCCTGAGGGAAGCGCCGCCTTCGAGAGTCGGAGCAGAGCGCGCCCCTGAGGGAAGCGCCGCCCTCGAGAGGCGGAGCAGAGCGCGCCCCTCTCCCTCACGGACCCTCCCGTGACGTCACCCGATTGGCCGCACCCCTGCTCGCGCCGTCAGTAACCCCGCCCCTCCGTGACGTCAGGCGACGCGCGCTGCCTGCCGGGAGGCGATTGGCCGGCGGGGGCGCGTTCCCATCGTGCCCCGCGGGACCCGTTGCGCTCCCCCGCTGCGGCGGCGCGGTCCGAGCCCGTCTCGGCCTCTCCCGGCCCTTCCCGGCGCGGCCCGAGCCCCGCGGGAGCCGCCCCGCCACGCCCCGCCATGCCCCCCAAGAAGCAGCAGCAGCCGGCGGGGGGCAGCAAGAAGGCGGACCAGAAGAAGAAGGAGAAGATCATCGAGGTGAGGAGGCGCAGGCCGCCGCTCTCTCGCCGCGGCCTCTCGCTGGGCCCTGCCGCTCCCCGCGGCTCCCGGCTGGAGCGGCCGGGGGAAGGATCGCAGAGCCGGAGGCAGCCCCGCTGTACCCGGGGAGGCACTGGCTGCTCTGCGCCGCTCGCACCCAGCTTTAGCCGGGATATTGCCATGCTCGAGCTGTGTTGGGTCTGAACGTGATCTAACACTGCTGTGCTCTCTTTTTTCCTCGCTCTTTCTCGTGTTCGTCCTGTGTGTCCGGGTGTTCCCGGAGCTGGGCTCGCTCGGGTGTAAGTTTGAATTTTTGGGGGTAGGACCAGATGATCCCTAGAGATCCCTTCACACCTTAATGATTCCTTGGTTCCTCACTCAGATTTGCGGTGGGTTCTGTTACAATTTGATCCGTATGACCAGACTGAAAGAAACCTGCTGGAGGGGTGTGTGTGTTTCTCTGTGCTCTGTGTGTGAATTTCTGCTGAGAGTACAAGCAGAGTAGTTACAGAAATTGAAATATTTGCTTGAATTATTGGCATGAAAGATGCTGCTCAGGGGAAATACCCGTGCAATGAGTGTGTTCCTTTAAATCCGAGGTTGCAGATTGTTGTTTCTGTGGATTTTGGAAAGGTCAGGTTACAGCAGTTGGTCTTGCGTTCTCCTGGCATTGGAGTTCCTGAGGTTCTTGCTGAATGCAGCTGCCCCAGACAAATTCTGCTTTTTATTACAAAGAAATGTAGCTGAAAGGGGAAAAGCTGACATTGGTTGTCAACAACAATTTTTTACATAAATCAAATGCACAAATGGGATTATATTTTCCATGCTGTATTTACAGTGGAATTCAAGTGTGCAAATGATAAATTTTATTCCCCAACTAATTGTTTTGACTTCTCCAGTTAGCACCAAGTGACAGAGAAGCTGCTGTTCATAGGGGACAGGTTGTTAGTGAAAACAGCATGAGTCTGGAAACTTGGAGCTGTTTATTTTGTAATTATTTTATAATATACTTTTGGATTGTTAGGGCTTCCAAAACCATATTTGAATTATTGAGCTATTTTAACTGGATGAACTTTTGTTACTTTTTCCTTCAAGGAGGAAAATGTTGGTATCAAACCAAAGGCATGGATAAGTTTTTAAGGCAGGTATTTAAGTTACAAAAAATAATTTCTGCCTCAGCTACTCACGTGAAAGTAACCTGTTCTTTGGGGGGGTTTTCTTTCTTTGTTTGGGTTGGTTTTTTTTTTAATGAAAAAATTTTCATAGTTTTGATATAGAAACTTCTTCTTAACAATAAAGCTGAAGATACAGAGGAAGGATAAAAACTTGACTTAACTTAAAATTAGCACAGTTAAAAAAGGAAAAGCTTCCAATACTTGAAAATAAAAAATAATTTGTCACACGTGGCAATAGTCATCTATATAAGCACCACTTTTCTATCTGAATAGTTGCAGATAGAAGTAATGAGTGGTGTTCAGGTAGATGGAAGAGAAGCCAGCAGTAGTAATGGCTGATCAGTTCTTCTGTTTGCCTCAGCTGTTCCTTGGGCAGTCTCCAAAAACATCTTGTCCTGTTGCCTTGAGGGGCCTGAGAGCGCTGTGTGTCCACACTCACACTGACAGCAGGGCTCCAGCAGCCCTGCTGGCAAAAGCAGAGCTCACACAAGGGCCACGTGCAGGGGGCTCTGGAGAAAAGCCCCTTCTGAAGATGACATCAGGAGTCTAAACTGTGTCCATGCTGTTCCTTGCATTGCTTGAGGAAATATTCTGTGTTTTAATCAAAGCCTGAGAGGAGTGGCAAGGGTGGGGTTTCTGTTGTTTTGGTGGTTTGAAGTTTGTTTTGGTTTTTGGGTTTTTTAAATTAATATGGCTGTGTTTATGTCTTGATTTAGGACAAAACATTTGGCCTGAAGAATAAAAAAGGTGCAAAGCAGCAGAAGTTTATCAAGGCTGTGACTCACCAGGTGAAGTTTGGTCAGCAGAATCCACGCCAGGTAAGCATTTATTGTGGAATGTTTTCCCACTGCCTAGTCAAACCATCTCTCACTCTGTACAGATGGTCATGCTCTGGAGGAGAAGGCAGCTGAGCTGTTCTGGCCTCATGTGGCTGGCACAGATCAACTAACAGGTGTGCAGAGCTTGTCCAGCTGTAAAGTATGTACCTGTGTAAGGGTGGTACAGAGTATGGGGGATGGTTGGGTTTTAGTTTGTTGTTTGGCTGGCTTTTGTTGTGAAAAATGAACTGCATCCCATCCAAACTCAACTAGCCAGGGTGTTTTGTCTCCATGGTATTCTGATAGTAGCATGGTTCAGTTTAAGGATACCTGAAATTAAATTATAGATACTGCCTGTCAGCAAAGTACAGTTGCACCTCCTTTATCTTTTTTCTATTTAATTTCCACTTTATTTGAGAAATAGTAAGCAATTAAAATTAACAGTAGCTGTTACTAAAACTAGAATTGAAAGAAGATAAAAGTATAACAAACCCATATGTTCTCATTCTTCTGCTTACAGCAGTATTTATTACAGTTTTAAGCGGACACAAGTCTGTCAGGTCTCCATCTACTTGGTGAACTCTTTGGTAAAAAACCCTAAAATTTTGAGCTGCTGTCTGCAGCCTGGCTCTTGTGTATGATGAAATAAGATACAATGTTTACATTATCCTCAGTCAGAAAGCATGGATTTAATGGAAATGATCCAGGTCTCTTATTCCTGTTAAATATTTACACAGCTTTCTGTCTTATGAATAAGCCTGTAAAATAATGACATTTGTGTTAGCTGCATTCACAATGTCATGATACACTCCTTGCATAACAAGGATGAAATAGCATGGCAAGCCCAGCTTGAAAAGTAAAGTTGGTATTGGGTCATTTAATCTAATAATTTTTTTGTTGTTGTTGTGGAAAAGATTCCTTGATGTCACTTCAAAAACATTGGTGTTATTCAAACAGTTCTGGGCATGAAATCCCTGGATCTGTGACAGGTATACAAATACCAATATGTAAAATAGCCAGCCTAAAATAATGTTATTTCTTAAATGCTGGTATCTATTGACTGTTGGATGTCAGAATCAAATTTTTAAACTTGATTATACCTCTCTTACTTTATAGAATAGCTTTCAGTTAGGATTGTCCCTGAGAAAGAATGTTTTAAAGCAATTTTCCTCATGTCATGAGATTAAAATGGAAATGCTGTCAGAGTTTAGCTTTGGCAGTGGGTGGTTTTTTGTTTGTTTTTTTATTCTCCTTTTTTGATTTGTTGTTTCTTTGTTTTTTGTTTCTTTGATTTTGGGGGTTTGTTAGTTTTTTGTTGGGTTTTTTTTTTAAGACAAACTTCATCCTCAAGCTTTTAGAGCTCTGAAGAGAAACAGAAGCATTCTTAAAGTACAGCTTTCTGTAGTTCACATACGTGGGTCTGCATGTTATTTAAAATAGCATTTGGGAACTTATAGCAGGAAAACTAGCCAAGCTGCTAATTCCTTTCTGAAACAATTTGGTGTATTTTTGCCAAATTCACCATAAGAACAAAGCTCTTTTTTTTAAATATTACACTATATTTTAGAAAATAGTGCTTGTTAGTGGTGTTAGTCTCACTGGCTTCCCCTAAAGACAGGAGTCAAATAAACAGAGTCCTTAAGGGTAGAGAAAACCTCTGTGATCACTGAGTCCAGCCTTGAACCCAGCACCCCCTGCTCACCTCTAAACCATGTTCCCAGGTGCCTCATCTACACATTTTGAACACTTCTGGGGATGGTGGGTCCACCAATGCTTGACCCATCCTTTCAGTGATGAAATGTTTCCTAAAATCTCATCTAAACATTGTCTGGGGGAGCTTGAGACCATTTGCCTCTCACCCTGTCACTTGTTACCTTAAAAAGAGCTGGACTCCCACCTTGCTAAAGCCTCCTTTCATATCTGATATAAGAATGTTTCTCCCATGTCCTAGTTCATGTGGTTCCATCCCACTTTGGTGTACACACACACCTGCTCTGGCTTATCCAAAAAAGGGTGAGGCAGTCAGGTGTTTTTTTTCTTTATACATGCAGTTTTCCTTCCCTAGATGAGCTTGTTTTCCTGTCTTAGGTCCTTAGTTAAGCAGTGAAACGTTCATATGTTGTGTTGATCCAAGCTGAAATAATATTCTTTAAACACTTCCAACTTCTCTGGACAGATTTCCTGGAATTCCTGCCAGTATAGATCAGAGGAAAGAGTGAAGCAGTATGTGGGGGACTCAGGAGAGGGTGTTTAGTGCAGATGTGGAAGTAGTTGCACTGCAGAAGAGAGAAGTCTCAGTGCCTCTCGCTGGCTTTCCTGCCTGTGAGGGTGCAGCAGGGCTCACTGTGACACCACAGTACCTGCCTGCCCCTCTCCTCTCTGGCAGATTTGCTGTCCCTCCTGTGGGACAGGTGTCCTGGGTTTGGCTGGCCCTGCCAAATCCCTGCCCTGGGATTTTGGCTTAGCTAGCTAAAAAACGAATTCAAAGCAAAGGAGAGCTCTCCTGCTGTTCCTGCTGCAGACAGCACAGTCCCTGAAAAAGAATGCCAGGGAGCAAGTGCAGCTTCTGAAAACAAACTCCACCCTTCTTTTCCCCCCTTTGCTCTTGCGACCAGTCTTAAAGGTGCAGAACTTAAAATCCAGCATAAACACATTGAGCACACACAAGAGCAGCAATTCTGGGCCTGCAGGCATCACAGGTTGTTTCATTCTGCCCTTGTAAACTGATTTTGAATGCTTGGCTGTTTTAACATGCAGTTCATGTGAAGTGAGTCCTGACATCCTGCTTTTATATTTATAGGCTGCTCAATCAGAAAGTGAGAAGAAATTAAAGAAAGAAGACAAGAAAAAGGAATTGCAAGAATTAAACGAGCTCTTCAAGCCTGTGGTTGCTGCACAGAAAATTAGCAAAGGTATGACTAACTGATTTCATTTATGTTTTCTTATTCATATAACTACTTAAGGTATAATAACCTTGCAAAAACACCAGTTGATAATTTAATGAAATAGATGTGACTATTTCCTCCTCTATTTAGTGTGCCAAGTATTTTGTCAGTCATGATGTGACATTGTTTTGTGAAGTCCTCTGGGGACTACTGTGGGTCAGTAGATGATTAGAATATCAAAAGCTGCATTGACGTTGCCAGCACAGCTGAAGATCAGGCTGTGTTCTGATTCATCAGTTACATGCTTCTGGATGTGTGGCATGATTTTTGTGTGTGTGTGTGTGTGTGTGCGTGTGTGTGTGGTGGTATTTGTTTAGAGCAGCCTTTCTCCCCAGGGAAGTGTGAACATTCAAAGAAAGACTATAAGATCATAACTTTGTCTTAACAGAAGACTTGTACTCAAATCAGAACAGTAAACACTTTGCAGTTATTGGTCTCTGACCTCATAGTTAGCAGTAGCATTTGGTTTGGGTCTCTCCTGAGGTTGGTTATTGAACAAACAAATTTTGTGATGTTGCCAAGTTTGTACTTACCAATCTTCTGGAGCTTATATGCAATAATTTTTGACAAAAGAAGTGTGATTTTCATATATTTAGAGCAAACCTGGTATTTACTCATTGTGGCACTGATCAGCAACAAAGGACACTTTTCTATTTGTGACCTGCAGCTTTCTGGATCAGATTTCTCTGAATCAGTTTTTGACTTTCAGAAAACTTGTATTACCCAAATTTTTAGATTACATTTTAAATAGGTATTGCTGTACATATTTAAATAGCTTTCAATCCAACCAAAAGTGAAGCATTGTGTAAAAAACTCAAGCCTAAAACCTTCCATGAGAACTTAATGAATACTAAAAGTAAAGTATTTCTGGTTTAGTCATGTCTCATAAATACACTTAGACCTCCTTCTTTCAGTGCTTTTCCTAATGACCTCCTAATGGTCAGATGATTCTTTAGTGGGATGATTTTTTGCATAAACTTAGGGTGGGATGATTTTTGCTTAAACTTAGTAGTTAGGGTGATTGGATAGTTCATACTAGAACAGCAGTTGCTTATTTCGGGGTCTCTGCTCAGCCATTTTCTTTCTGTTCCTAAAGGAGCAAGGTGGTTAGAGTGAGTGTGGGTTTAATTATTGTAATTTACTGCAGTGTGTTGTTGATCTGTCGGGAAAGGCTGACATCCAGGAGATGCCTTACTGTGTACTAAAGGCAAGAACAGCTTCATGTGTAGGGAGGAAGCTGCACAGAATGATCTCCCTGGTGCTCTGTAATACATGAGGGAATAGTTTGCTCAGGAACACTGTATTTCTTTAAATAGTTTAGTGGCAGCTCAGATACTTAATGGAAATACCATGCAATAAAAGTACATTTGGCATGTTCAGGACATGAATTATGTACTTACATGAACACTTAAAAAACTTTTATTTTTAAAAACGTATTTTCATTCTCTACATATCCTCGATATTCTCAGAGTTTCTAATGTATAACTTCTGCTTAAAAATAGTATTAAAATACCAAAACTTTCTTCACTCAGGTGCTGACCCAAAATCTGTAGTTTGTGCTTTCTTCAAGCAAGGGCAGTGCACTAAAGGAGACAAGTGCAAGTTTTCTCATGATTTGTCATTGGAAAGGAAGTGTGAAAAACGAAGTGTCTACATTGATGCAAGAGATGAAGACCTTGAAAAAGGTATGATAAGTGTAGAAAATTACTGCTAAGCTATTCCAATTCTGAAACTGGAATTTTAAGACTAAGAGTCTTGTTTATTGTGGTTATGATCCTGAAGAACAGTGACTAAGGCAACCCATCCTACTACCTTCTAAGATCTGAGCAGCACTGAAGCTTTCTCCAGGTGTGCTCTCAAATGTTCTTTACACCTCACCTAGAAAAATAAGTATGACCTACAAATAATGGTGTTTTTTCAGTTGTGCAATGTCATGCATTCTGTCATACAAAAAGTTTTTGACCTTTCTTGTAGTTGCTGTTTCCCTCTTAAGCTCTGGAGAAGGGAAGTGCAAAAGGAGGAAGTGCAGTGAGCAAGCAGAGTTGCCCTCCAGAACTGCTACTAGTGTTTGGCCAAACATGCCCAGTTCTACAGTTAGGGATACTTGGGAATTTGATCTGTGGCTTTCTCTCCCCAGATGACTTGTTGGCTGAGTCCTCTGGATTTTACTTTTATATAGCAGGGATGAGAGATTTTCTAGAACTTGCTTTTTTCACATGTCCTCATGTCTCAGTCTTTGAGTTTTAGCCTCTGTCATCCTGAATGTATCTGATGGGTTCCCACAGATGTCACAGCTAATGGTGTCGTTGTTGATTTGTTTCTTTTGGTGGAACCCTCTTTTAGCTTTAACACAGATAATTTGGTATTTTCTCTTTCAGGTTAGATTAGCTGTGTTTCTGGATGTTACCCTTCCAACTTTCTCTTGTATTCAGTTGTTTTGTTTTTCTTCCTTTCCCTTATCCACACTCAGCTCTGTACAGATGGAATGACACATTGAGTGTTTAGCTGAAACAAACTTCATGCATTTCAGAATTCAGATTTCTAGGCTTTTTGAGGTAATTGTCTTTTGAGTGGCATAGGAGAGTTTGAAAACAGTATTTTAGAAACCTGAATTTATTTTCCCTTGTATAAGCTACTTAAAATGTAAGAGTTGCATATTAAAACTGTTACTGGGCAGAAAAGCAGCTTGCTGGCAATGTTCAGTATTTGGATTTTTTTGTGAAACCATCTGTTGTCTTTTTCTAGATACAATGGACAACTGGGATGAGAAGAAGCTGGAAGAAGTGGTGAACAAGAAGCATGGTGAAGCGGAAAAGAAAAAACCCAAAACCCAAATAGTATGTCTTCTTTTCTTTTTTTCTGTTCTTTTGTTTTGTTTTTTTTTTAATTGAGCTGTACTAGAAGGAATTAAGTGCACTGCAGTCTGGCATTAGATGTGTTTATCATTATGTAAGCATTTAGAATGGAATATAATAATAATAATATTCTGAGTAGATGGCTGGCCTGATAGTATTTCTGGTAATATCTTTAAATATTAAAAAACCAAAACCACAAAGAAAACCAACAGCTCTTTTCAGTCCATAAAAAAGTTTTCTCATATACATTACAAATAGATAGTAGGTGAAATGCTTGATAGAAATGCTCAAGGTTTCAGCAGTATGTCTAATGCATCCTAATGGCTTAAAAAATCCAAGTATTGTGATTAGTGAAGTGTGTTATTGCAGTGACTGTGAGATATATTGACTTATTTTTGTACTGGGTGACATACAAGCACTATAAGCTTTTAAATTTTCTCTTAATTTATGAATTGAGAGTAATCTGTAGTTCATGGCTAAAAGTTCAACAGTATTTTTAGTTCTGCACTAAATGGCATAATGGATTAATCCCTTTTTCATTCTTTGAGACTATTTCACCTTATTTTCAATACCAAATAATTAAATAGTATATTGATACACCTAAATATGCAAAAGTTAAACATTGCTATGGCTAAACATAAACTATGAATTGCTTGTTAAAGGTCCTAGCATGGCATCTTCACCTCGAATCCAGAGCTGCAAGGTTTAAAAACATGTGAGGCAGATGCAATTTATGTTGCTTAAAACTGCACCAGTGTTGGTGAGCAGAAAGAGATGTGCTGCTGGCTTTACAGGAGTGCAGTGTTGCCAGTCCTGTCTCATCTTGTCTTTTTTGATTGGGATCATTTTGAGGGAGAAAAAGCTCTTGACTACAGGAGTTTTAGCTACTCAGTTGCACTACTTTGTCTACAGTTTTTAGTCGAAGTGCATTTCACCTGTGCCTTATGTTCTGAGCACAGCTGACTTGGGCTTACTGAGCTTCTGAGATGGAGTGTAGAATGCTGGGGATGGGAGGAGGACACGGTGCTAACAGCCATTGTTTTCATACAGGTCTGCAAATATTTCCTTGATGCTATTGAAAACAACAAATATGGATGGTTTTGGGTCTGTCCTGGTGGGGGAGACAACTGCATGTATCGCCATGCCCTCCCTCCAGGCTTTGTATTAAAGAAAGACAAAAAGAAGGAAGAAAAGCAAGATGAAATTTCATTAGAAGACCTAATAGAAAAAGAGGTAAAGTTGTCAGACAGGTACCTTTTGGTGGTAGTTGTTTTCATTACTCTGAAGAGCCATGTAAAAAGTTTGCTGATTTATAATAAAAAGCTCTTGGATGTTTTTAGAGCTGTATGAGCTAGGGCAAAGGATGCATGGCATTCATTCATGTTTTTGTTTGGAAACCATTACCTAGTGAATAGAACTGCCTATAGCTGCATACTTAGTGCAGCTGTTGCTTACCCTTCTTTAGGAGGCTTCTATTTCTTGACTGCTGTTTCTCATTTATCCATTACGTGTGCTTCTGTGGCTTTTCTCATCCCCAGCTCACTGTCTCCTTGGTTCTCCTTTAACTCTCTCATGAAGCAGCAACACCAAGAGCACAAGGCATTCTGAAGGTGTTGCTACTGTGCTTCTTTCTGTCACCATTGCTTGGCAATGTCACTTTGAGCAGAGCTGAGCTCTTGTCTTTATTTCCTCATCCACTTTTCCTAATAATTTTCATTCCATCTCATCTCACTAACTGGAAAATCACAAGTCAAATGTTAAGAAGATGATGCATGTTTAAGTGTAAGAGCCCAGAGGGAATTGGAAAGAAATGTTTTCAATTAGGTTCTGGAAAAGAGTAATTAAATACCCAGTTTGTTATAGCCTTGGAAAGAGTTTCTAGCATTAATCAGTCTCTTTCCTTGACAGCGTGCTGCCTTAGGACCAAATGTTACCAAAATTACTCTAGAGTGTTTTATTGCATGGAAGAGAAGAAAAAGACAAGAAAAAATTGATAAGGCTGAACAAGATATGGAGAGGAGGAAAGCAGACTTTAAAGCTGGCAAAGCATTGGTGGTAAGTTTTACAGTCCAATTCTTAATGTAAGAAGAGCAAGTAAATAAAGTTTTATGAAGAGGTAACTGGCCTGAAATTGTTTTGCTTATTATTGTGTGTCATTTTCTTTTCTTTTTTTGTGGTTGGTTTGCTTGTTAGTGGTTTTTTGTAAGCAGTATCAACTCCATGAAGTGGTAACTGTAGGTTTCTTTTCCTGTGAATAGATTAGTGGACGTGAAGTATTTGAGTTCAGGCCGGAGCTGGTTGATGCAGATGATGAGGAAGCAGATGACACCCATTATGTCCAAGGAGCAGGAGAGGATGATGAGGTAAAGGAAACAGGATTAAATCAAGGAATATTTCAACTACATTCAAGTTTGGAAAATGTCAATTTGAAAGCCCTTACAATGCAGTTAATCTTGGTTCTTAATGCTGCCACAGAGTGTGTTTTATCAGAGGGTTCCTGTTGAAGGTGACAAATGTTACAGAAATCTTGCAGAAGTGAGGATTTTTGTGGAAAAGTGATTGATGCAGAGCATCTTGGTTTACTTTCCAGATGGAAGACCCTGTGTGCATAAATGATGTAGATTTGAACCTGTATGTCCCCAAGGCAGTAGAGGAGACTGGTATTACAGTGGCCAGTCCAGAGCGATTCAGCACATACACTTCAGTAGAAAAAGATGGTAAGCTATTCTTCTTTCCAACCTGTTTTCATAGTTAATTATCCAGATTTGCATATTAACCAGGTACATGAATTTGGCCAATAAAAGCCTGTGTGAATTTCAAATAAAGTAGCTTCTTCATAGTTTCAAAATTTGAAAGCATGTTTAGTAAGGTTGAGAGTTAAGTTGGTGATTAAGAAAGTTGTGACACTGAAATGCCTAAGAATTGTGTTTATTTTCAGATAATAAATTAAGTGAAGCTTCTGGTGGTGATATAAACAGCAAGCAAAATGATTTAGATGAAGATAATGATGGAGATGGGGAATTGGAAAATGGAGTAATTGATGCAGTTCCAGTTGATGAAAATCTCTTTACTGGAGAGGACTTGGATGAACTAGAAGAAGAACTAAACACTCTTGATTTAGAAGAATGAACTGAAAAGCTCCAGCGAGGAATTAAACCTATGTGACAAAGTGAAAACTGACTACATTTTCTTCTCCTTTTTGAATAGAATTCTTAAACAAGATGTTTATGGTTATGCAGCTGAATATGGTGGGGACGTGATATACCAGGAATGTTTTCCTTCAATCTCATCTGCTCCAGTCTTGACTATGCTCACAGTAAAACGTTCAGAGTGGTTCAGAATTGCCTGACAGCTGAATTTGCAGACAGTGAGATTAAACTTGCATCTAAGAGTAGGAAGTGCAACTGCTTTGCCAGTATGCAAGTGGGCAGTTTGACATCAGGTACAGTACAAAAATCCAAGTATACATTCTTCACAAAAACTGCGTTATTAGTGATTGTGTCGATTTAGAAACTGCCTGAAGTGGTTTTTAGGCAGGGTACTCTAATGGAGCTGATGCAGATTATGCTTCTTTAAGTGGTGATTAGCTTTATTTGATCAGCTGGATACTGAAGATTGTGAACTGCTACTTCATACAGTACAGTACGATGCCCTCTGTTTAAAATGTTTTAAACTTCCCCACCACCTTTTGCCAATAAATCTGTAAATAAAAATTATCAACTTTAAAATACCTGTGTTGATTTTTCTCTGCTAAGTTAGGATATCACACCAAACTGTTCAGAGCTGGATTTTCTAATAGAGTGGTAGATGTTTTTCTCTGCAGTCTTGATACAGAAGTGATGATGTTGGCTTCAGTTAAATTTGGGCTACCTGCAATTATGTTTTTGGGTTTTTTTGTCTACTCATGATGCAGTGTAAAATTCAGCAGCCAGCTTTTCTCCCTTGCTTTTCTTATTCCCTGCCCACCCATTAACTGATGTAATACCTGCTATGCATCACTGACTGCTATTCCAGTCTCATTCTCTCCCCACTGTCTTTTGTAGATGAGCCAAGGCTTGAGGCTCTGCAGAGCAGGGATGTTACAGCCCAAAGCATGCCTGTCATGCCTCTGGTGTCCTCTAAATAAAAGCAAGCTGCACAGGGGTAAGTTGCCTCGGTGCTGTCCCCTGCAGACTGCACTTCACTCGAGTGAGAGTGTCCTTTGCAGTGCAGTGGCTGCCAGATTGCTCAGCACTGCTGCTTCTGCAGGGGGCTGCAGGTGCTGCTCCTTGCCACACTGCCTGTGGTGCCTGCCGCTGCACTGCTGTGCTGATCATGCCCTTGGCGTGGATTTCTCTAAAGCTCTTCAATCTTCCAGACCAGGAAAAGTTATGGCCTTGTTAGTGAGCTTTCCCAAAACTGCTCTTGGGTGGTAATATTAGCTTTACTGGTTATTTCTGGCACTGCTGAATTGACTCTTGTATCATGAATGCTATTTGTAAAATAGCAGACTTGGAATTTTGGCCTTTTTTGGGATCTTTGTGGAATTTGTTTTTTCCTGTAGGAACAAGAAGCAGTGCTTGGGAGAAAGAGGCCTACTGAAATTGACTTCTAAATGTAAGTGTTTAAGGAAAAGCTGCGCTATCAGATAAAAATATTTATTTATGCAGATTTTTCTCCTGTGGCCATAAATAAAGAGAGTTGATGGATTATTGTATTATACTGGCCAGGATACCTGGCTATCAGGACACTTAAGAATGCAGTTCATTTGAATGTATGTTGCATAATTTTTCAAAGTTGTATATTTTAAATGGGAATAAAAGTAATTTAATCATTATCAAGGATGAAAATGGCTTTCTATGTTTTGTGTGTTAGGGGTTAGTTTATTGTATATAATACTCCTTTTGATAATACCTGTTTCAGTGATGTAAATAGCTGAAATCTTTGCTAGCATTTTGTTGGTGTTACTTGAATTTTACAGTGCAGGAGTGTCAGGGTGACTCATTAATTTCAGCCAATCAAACACTGATGGGTAGGCAGAGAGTGCCTGCTGGCCTTTTGAGTCTGAAAGGATGCTTGTGATGCACAACTCCTTTGTGCAGGTGTCATTTAAACATTCAGCCACCTTCCATAGCTGCAAATCCATTGACTATCTGTAAGTTAGCTGAAGAAAGCCTGATTTTCCTGGGCAGTAGCTGTTGACAGATGACTCCACATGGGCAGGAAACAATAGCTGGCTGTCCCTGCTGGTTTTTCACTCTTTTTCCTCTCCACTTACTCTGGCACAGTGGCTGTGCCCAGATTTCCAACCATGAAAGCAGGGTGACTGCTCTTCAGGAGCCCTTTGTCAGGGGAGCCTTCAGACTGCTGGGCTGGGGAGCTGTGTGCTGCTGTACGTTCCTTCTGCTTTCATATGGGCTGCTCAAAGCTCTTCAGCTGCTTTAAAGAGCCCTGGGTTTGTAGCTAATGGGGTTTCAGTCAATAACAATAAATGTTCACTTGCTTGGGGTGGATGAATTATGGATGCTCAGGAAATGAGCAGTGTGGTAGAAGGGAGTTCACTTGGGTGTGACGTGCTAAGTTGTTCTTACTGATGCCCCATTTCCTGAAATTACCCTGATATGAAGTCAGTGAGTCACTTCTGGAAAATTGAGATATAATCTCAATCCAGAAATAATGGTATCTTCATTTCAGTGACCACCCAGTCTGCATGGGTCAAAAATAGAGTATCTCACTGTTACAAACTGAGCAGGCAGGCTCAGTTCAGGACACTTGTTGGGCTGAGCTCAGGTTGTAAAGCATCATAAACCAGGTGAGAAACACCTTTGCAATACATTTGGTTTCTAGCCCTTGCAGCCTGTGTTTGTATCACCTTGTTTTCCTCCTAATTTCCATGAGCACTGTGTGAGCCATGCAGCTGTGGCCTGAGCAGATCTTGAGGGAATGCTGCTGTGGCACTGCCTTGGAAGCACCTTTGGTACTGGATCTGTCTGTGGACAAAACCATGACAGGTGCTGCAGTAAACCCATGCCTTTGCTTCCTGGTATTTGCTGTTGTGGGAGTATTGGGTGGCTTTAAATTTTGATGATATTAAAATCCCATTTCAGTCACACACACAAGCTGCTTGAACTGTTGAAACTGGCTAGCTTTAAATTCCTTGAAGTTTGGGGAGTTTTTTAAAGCCTGTGTGATTGAATTTTATGCTTGCCACTGCTTTGTTCACAGCTCCCTACTTTCTTTTGTAATGAACACTTCCAAAGGCCTGGAAAAAAAATTTAAAATTAACTGTCAGGACTGACCTTAAATATTACATTATCTATGAGTTGTTTGTAATAGAAGTGTTGCCATTTCTTAATGGAAAGTGCTCCCCAACTGTTTTTATCAAGAGGAGGTTTTATTATTGATAAAACTTTAGACCAAGCAGTGGTACTTATCTTGGCAATTCAGTATTCTCATAATAGATTGTGTTTGTTTAGTGTGTTGGTTACACACTAAACTAGAAAGAATGTACACATATCAGTACCAATCAGTATGTTTTTATTCATGTTTTCTTTCCAGTTTAGTTGAATGTGGAATAACAGCTTTCAAAAACTTACCTTCTCAGTGCTCAATTTAGAGCATTCTGAGTGCTGAATTCTAATTCTTTTGCAATGCTAATGCCCCTTTTAAAAAGTGCCTGACTATAGTAAGTAATGCAGGCTTAATTTTGGTAAGCTCATATATCTTGTAAATAACATACTTGGAGGTTTCATAAACATCATTTGTTATTCCTGTTCCATGTGCTGCTTTGTAATAACTTACTGAAACTGCAGAGGGATCAAGCACCTAAACTAGAAATCTTACAAGGATGGGTCTTTGTTTTCCTCACAGTGAGGAATTACTTCTTTCCTAGGAAATTATTACAGCCCTAAGCTGAGAGGAAGGGATTGTTCTCATATGCAGATAACACATACATATTCACCTGAAGTGTCTCAGGAGAAATTATCCCCTGAATAATATGAATAAGAATTGGAAAAATGAGATGTGGGGAAGGCCAGAGGAGCTGTAAAAACCCATGTAACAGCAGCTGCCCTGCATCAGACCAAGAGTTTATGACACTCCCAAAAAAAAGACACCTGAGGAACAAAGAGGTAGGAAAAGGACAAGCCTGTGCACTGCTCAGGAGTGCTTCTCTTACAGAGCTTCCAACAGTTTTTAACCCAGAACATTTCTGCTGGATGAAGCCTGTGGTGCCTTTCTCTCCAGAGTACATTCCCTCTTTCTCCCTTGAATCCCTCGACTTTCTAACCAACTTTTGGAAGCTCTCGAGTTCCACATCTCTGCTACATCTTGTTCAGAACAAGACTCCTGCTAGCTTAGGTTCTTCCTATATCCTGTGCCTGGCTTTGCTTTGACTTAAGAGAAGCTGATGTCTTTTAGTGTGAGGAACTCAGTGTCTTGGTGTACTTCAGTGCTCGAAACAGGGCTTTTTCAAAAGCAAAAGCTTTCTCTTGACATGCTTGATTTTTTGCTCTAGATGGGCTTCTAATAAGCAAGATCTTTTGTGAAGCAAATGCTTCATGAATGAAGCATTTGAATGAGGTCTTTGTTTCTGGTTAGGTGCCAGGTATGTTTGATGGAGCTATGATCACCTTCAGTGCTTTTACTGTGATACCTGCACTTGACCCTTCTCTTTTCCCCCCCACTGCTACTGCAGGCCTAGAAGTGACCTTGGCTTTGCCTGTCGCACTTTTCTTCCTTTCAATGGATGCTCTGTCTTTTTACAAAGAGCAGCAGTTGCTGGTGTTAGCAGTAAGGCCAAGATGTTTTATTAATTTATGTTACAGCCCTAATATGTGACCACAATAGGCTCCTTCATAGCACATTATTGAAATGAATGCCAAAAATAATCAGTTCTTTCAATCATAGAATAGCAGCAGCAGCATCTCATCTGTGTTTGGGGAAGTAATCTCTTTATCTTACATTTGTGGTTGAAAATGTAGTGTTGTAATACATTTGGACCAAAATTTGAGCAAGGCTGGCTTGAAACTTAGAGGCATTCCCCGAGTTACCCAGTCAGACTTCAAAAATGAGATGGACTCCTAAATTAAAGAAAGAAACCATGGGAAAGAGAGGATCACAGCTTTCCTTTAGAGAAGGAAAAAAACAGAAGCAATCTTGAAGGAAAGAGGTGAGCAAATTACTAAAGAAGGTTCCCAAGGCAAAAGAGTGTTCTTTGTACCATCAGCCATCAGGGAAATGTGTTCTGTGGAGGCTGCATCCTTGGGCCTGTGCTGGAGTGAAACTGTCAGCACATAATATGGGTGTAGCACATCTCCTGCAGGGAATCAGCTTGTAAGTTACATTTCTCAGGCTTCTCGAAATACATTTTGACAGGATTGCTCCTCCAGGAGACGTTTGTCCTCATGTTCCACCTCCACTTCTGTTTCATTCCTTGGTTTCCCTTCTTGTGCTCTGAGCACAAGGCAGGCAGAGATGGGATGGAAGAGGACTTGGTAGTTTGGTCTCTGCACTTTAATACAAATCCATTGCAAGCTCTCAGTCACTCTTTGCTGTCAATCTTGGTGATCTCTTGACATGACAGGTAGTTTAGTTCTTTGATTTGGGAGCAGTAGACAGATTCAGAAGAAGATTGACTTCCACTTTAAAAATTCCATAGTTTTAAGGAGACTTAATGTCTCCTTAAAATCAGATAACAGGCAGGTTTCTAGGTAAGAAACTTTTAATCTTCATTCTTCACCACTTTCTTTTGCTGTCTTCTCCTCCTGTTGAGTATAAATGCTGGGGCAGGGAGACTCTTCTGCCTGGCCTCTCTAATCCATATCCATAGCCCAGCCCTTGTGAGGGCAGCTGCTGCCTTCTCCCTGTGGGCTCCCTGCCCAGGCCTGGAGCAAGGGACAGTATCCACAGCAGTGTTTCCCTACGTGACTCCAAACACTTCAGGGGTTTCTTTATCAAATGGAGATAAAAAGGATTAGGAAAGATGGTCAGAAGGAATAGAGCAAAAATTATTTCTTCAAGTGTCTGAGAGACTCAAGTCAAAACTAGAGGGAACTATAGAGTGTAAGGGTTTCACTGTTGTGAGCTATTTCCTTCAGTAAGCACCTGGGAGGTGTCAGGGGTGCATTGTGTCAGTACAATCAGCCCTGCACCATGAGCTCTTCAGTCGTTTCCTTGTCAATAGGAGTCTGTGTTCCATCCATGGCAGTTGCCTTCCCCACAAAAATACCCACTTACAGTTCTGCACAACAGTTGCTATACATGAATAATTGCCCATTCTTTGTATGCATGGGCAGCCGGGAAGAAGTGGAATGAGGAATCTTCCCCAAGAGGGTGAGAAGGGAAAAGCTTAAAATGTGCTCTTTATTCAGGGCATGGAAGTGTCTGTAGTTTCCACCACTGGTGAGTGATGTCAGCATTAGCTTCTGTTTGAGAGCTGCAGAAATAGTTCTTTCAGCAGCAGTGCCCAGCTGGGACTCTTCTGGAGTGACCCCTGGCAATGGCAGGCCGATGGCTTTCCTTCGAAGCAAACAGTGGAAATTTGAAAACAAACCAGATCCAAACCAGACACCCCTCCCTCCCCTGGCCAAAGCCTCTGTTAGAATGAATAAAGGTCTGATCATGTGTTGATCTATGTTTAGTTTTATTCCTTGAGGGAAATCTTTATTTTACTCAACAATGGCATGGTGACCAGTACAATGTTTTATAGATAAGGACATGCTTTGGTTTAATATTACTGCCAGTACAGTATTCCTTGGATATGGAGGATCAAAATACAATGGCTTCAAGGTGAGGGTGAGCTGGGGTTCTTTGGGGAGAAAGGGGCATTTCTGCTTAGGGAGGAAGTTTGAGGCATTCTGTAAGAGGGTGAAATGTCTTCTGAAGGCAAGAGGCTGGAGCTGATGGCTGAGCTGGTGTATCAACATGCAGAATGCCTGGGCTCAAACACTTGAAATGCTTCCTGAGAGACGTGGAGAAGGAAGTATCTCTTTCAGTTCATGTTATTGCCATCTTTACTGCTTTTGTATTTGAGTAAAAATATATTCAGAATATTGGATAGAAAGGAACTTGTGTCTACTTTATTCCCCCACTGCCTTTCAATCCTCCTTGCTCTGCATCCTGTTGTTATTTTGTTATCTAAGTCTTCAACACATTTAGAGTCTGAGCTTGTTACTGAGCACAGAGAAGCCTGAAGAATTATTCCTTTCCTAAGGAAAGTTTTAAACTTGCTTTTGTTCCAAATCCTCCAGCAGGAACGTGGAAGCATTACTGTAATACAGGAGCACTAGAGTGCAGTGCAGATGTGGCATTGTGTGCCTGGAATGATCAATTAAAAAGCCAACACAACTGCTCTGTGAGTCTGAGCCTTGTTAGATTCCTTTGAAAATGCACAATGAAAAACAACATAGGAAAAATCAGAAAGTTAATAGAAAAAAACTGGAAAGTTTGAGGGAAAGATTCCAAAGTTGTACATAAGGAGCTGTCATTTATACTAAATAGGAGATGATTTGCACTAGAGACAGGGATAACAGTATCTCAGGGATACAGCAGGAAGCTGTGGTCTCTGGTATTTCTGTATAACCAGAAGCAGTCAAGAATGTAAGAAACCTAGGAAATGCCTCATGTCATCTGGAAATTTTCCATAAATGGAAATAAACTAGAAAGTGACCCATCCTCTGTGCCTATAGGGCCTGTGTGCAGGGAAGTGCTCTGCTCATCTTTGTCCCAGCAGAATACTGTTCCACAAGAATTTCTGCCAGACATGGGCACTTCCACTTTCTAAATAAAACCTGTGTGCACACTTGCCATGGACAATGGTCTCAGCAGAAAGGACAGTACTTAAAATAGCATGAAAACAGTGGCAGGCAAAAGAAGCAAAAGGAGGAAGGAGAATAAGATGTAACTAAGAATAATATGATGGCAGAATAAATAATAAATCTCTTCCTCACCTTCAGGGAAATACATAAAAGCAGCGTGTTCTGGAGGTTCTTTGTGAACATAAAAAGTTGAGTTAAAATTCATGGCATCTGGCAAGCAATGTGCCTTCCTTTCAGTAAAGGAAAAAAAGGTGGAGGAGAGAGTGATGAATAGATAGGAGGGATGATTCTTTGTTTAATCAAGTGTACTGTTAGCACTCTGGTGTTAATTGTGCCTGTTGTGTGCTTGCAAGCTTGGCTGGGTACAGGCAGGAGGGTGGCTGGGGAAGAAGTGCAGGTCCAGGTGCAGTTCTGCTGATGGACTTGGCCTGCAAAGGAACAGTCACTGCAGGAGTAACTCACATGGGAGCTGGAGCTTTCCATCTCACGGGCTCCACAGCTGTGCCAGGACAGGCATTCCAGTGGGATGGGAGAAGCAGAAGTACAGAACTTTCATGCACAATACACATGCTCCATGTGAGACAAATGCACAGCCTCTGTCACTGTCGCTGGGATGATCCAAGGGCACTGCTCTCCTGGGGGTAGGTGTGATGCTTTCCCAGGCTTTTCCCTCTGGGCTGCTGTTTCCACACCCTCTTCCTTAACAGAGCAGGGTGGTGTTTAGCTTTTTGTCTCTATAACATCTTCCATATGCACGCATGTTATGAAAACATTTTCAGAGAGATGGTGCAGAGAGTATTATGGAGCTTGTTGTTTGGGTGTTTTCCTGACTCATTCCTCCCTTATTGCATTATTTCCTGTCAAAGCTTTTCTTTAGGGGGAAAGTACTCTTTAAAAATATCTTTTAAAGATATCTAAGTCTTTGGGGGTGTTACTGAGCAGCATCTGGATATATTTGTTTGGTAATCTGCTGAAGTGCTTTGTGAAGCAAAAACTGAATCACATGTGATTTACAATGACCAACTTTGTCAGACTGAAGAAATATGAATCCTTGGGTAAATCAAGCAGTGCTGTCCCTGAATTCGATGCTATGAAAGCCTAATGTAAAAAAAAAAAAAGGCCTGGTGAGTAATGAGCACTCTATAAAATACAAAAAGGGAATTGCAGAAAGACTTTGACTAACACTGGAGTAATACAGCTATCAGTAGTGAACAAATCAGAAAAAACCCCTGGTACAGCTCACTTCCTTTTGAACCGGGAGATTTCAGACTCCGTGCTAGGAGCTGGTTTAACAAATGCAGCCATGCCCTTGTTGTCCTAGTGAGAACATTGCCCCATAGCCCCGGGCTAAGGACAGCTTTTGCTAACAAACTCATGAGATTTGGCTGATGTGAATTGCTCACAGGAGCAATACAGCAAATCAAGCCTAAACATCTCTAGTGGTTTCCTCATGTCTCTCCACTTGAAGCTTCCACAGTTTTCGGATGTAATGTTTTATGTTTCCCAATGGATAGCAAAGATAATATTAAACAAAACAGAAATAAAAAGGCACAAACTGACCAAAGCAAACTAATACTGTGATGTGAAGTCCATCTTTCACTTCATTTTCTACTGCTTTGTGAGAAACTGAGTAACTTCTTTAAAGGTCTGTTCAGAGCAGCTAAGCCTCTTGAAAAGTCCAAGTGTCTGGATGGCATGAGAGCAAAATATTTACTAAAACTCACATCAGTGAAGGCTTTTCTGGGAGGCTAATAGTAGTCTCAACGAACAAGTGAGTGGTGATCCTTTCTTTGCTCCAAATATTCATTCTGCTGCTACTGTAAAGCACTGAATCCACTTAGGGGCTGAAGTTTATTGCTCACATACAGGACCCCTTGCTGACCCTTTGAAACGGGACCACAGTGGCTTGCACATTTGCAACTTGAATTGTGGAACTTTGTCCATTTCTTGCTGCTGCCTTTCATGTCACGAGGTGGGGGCTCAAAGGAAAAGCATTCTGAAATACTCTATGTTACAGGTGGACACTCAGGAATAGCAAAATAATACCTGCCTACCAAAATGCCTTGCATCTTGCAAAGTTTTATTCAGCTGCATTAATAGCTCGTTGTCTGAGTAAAAACTGACAAGACCAGTGATGTGTAACAGAAATATGAGTTTGATCTGTTGGATAGAGTTGGAGCCTTTAGATCCAGTCGATTCCAAAATAGTTGCATTCTGTTTTGAATACAGACAAAAAGTTTGGGGTTTTAGAAGGCATCCGAGTCCTGCCCACTTCTTAGCTGTTGATTTTCACCACTGGATCTCTTAGCCTGAGAACTGAAAGCTACAGGTAACAAGTAAACACAGGAACAGGTAATTAAGTTGTTTACATTCTGTAATATGATCTCATTGGCTGTTCCTTATCTATTTGTTAGTCATGCTGAGAACTAAACCAGCTAGGAAAGAAAAATCTCATCCTCACTGGAAGGGTGTTTGCTGCATAAACAGCAGAGTCTGGTTTTGACTTTCACTCCTCTGTCCAGGATTCTGCCGGCCAGGATTCTGTCCCGGGTAGCTGGATGCAAGCACTGGAATCAATCACTCGGCCTCTGCTTTCCCTCCCTTGCAGCACGGCTGGCTTTGATTGGCACTGCATGCCGAGCCGTGCACTTCCCTGGCTTTTCCCACGTGGAGGCCGGGGCTGCTGTGCCGTGCCGTGCGGGGAGCCGTGCCCCGGCTCTGGGGCTGTCCAGCCCGAGTGTCCCGGGGTGTGCTGTGCTGGGGCCCGACAGCAGCGCCAGACCGCCGCCCTGCCTGCGGCCCGCAGCCCCAGCGTGACTCAGGGCCGCTGCTGAGTCAGGGCAGCGCAGCCGCCCTCACCCTGGGCAGCAGGCACGGGCACCGTCTGCGAGGAGGAGAGCGTCTGAGAAAAGGCTTCCCGTGGGATGAGGAAGCCCTCTGTAACAGCTGAGTTACTCCCAGGAGCTGGCTTTGCCATTTCTTACAAGCAGAAGCGCTGCACGGCCACTCCCTGGGAAGCCGAAATTCATCGTTGGGTAAAAGAATTCAGTATCTTAAAGATAACATCCTTCACTGTTTGTGTGACGTCATTATACAATCAAGGAGAGAAAATAAATCCTCCTTTCCCCTAAGTTACTGACTTACTGATCAAAGTACTTATAAACCACTCTTTTAGTTTATTGCCCTATTTACTAGAGTTTGGGAACTTATTAACTCATCTGCAGTTTTGCTTTGATCAGGTCTGTAGTACAAAAGCTCTGAGATGAGTCAGTGAATAACAATAAAAGAAATATGGGGTTTGTGTTTGGTTGGTTGGGTGTTTTGTTTTGTTTTTTTCAACCTGTTGAGGAGTCAGCAAAGTTAGAAAAATTAGCAATAAGTATCAAGTTTATGTATAGAAACTCCCCTTCTTGACAGAATTTTTGAGGTGGCTTCCTGAAGAAATGATAATTAAGTAATAGCAAGAACAAGTGAATGGAACACAGGAGTAGCTGGTGGTTCTTTGGGTTTTCCTCTGCTTATTGTGGAAATGTTTTTTTTTTTTTTTCTTTTGGGATTCCCATGAGACTGAATCGATCCCTTGGTAAATATGTATGAGGTATTTAAAACTTTTATTTAGGGCTTGAAACATCAGTATTTGTTCTTGTTGCTTTTTATCATGCTTACACGAGGAAAGCAAAAAGTTTAGACTTTTGGTGACCATAATTATGTTGTACAAATTAATATTCTGAATTAATATGAATTATTTGTTCTTTGTAGGTGTTCAGCATGTTTTCTTTTACCGAAGACACTGCTATACCCAGCAGATATTGAACTCTTGTGTCAGCTGAGGAGGGCAAGGCTTTGAGGGCTTTGACAGCTGATTGAGTCAGGATATAGTGCTGAAATGTTAATAGTGAGAGATGATACAAGAGCTACAAACTGCAGCTGGAGATTGGAGCTGCCCTGGATGCTTCTTCCCAAGGTGGGTAGCGCAGGTGCAACAGTAGCAGACACCTCCAGCAGGGAGGATTTGCCGCCTCGCACCTGCTGCTGGGCATTCCCGTGGCTGGGGAGATGCTGAGAGCCTGGGATTTAAAATTACTTCATTTAACAGCCTATGTGTTAGAAAACCAGGGTTTTTTTTTCCTCCGTGGCTGGGTCCACACTGGCACTCCCTTCCCTCTTTGCTGAACAGCTTTCCTGAGAGTCTTGTTCAGAAAGGCTTCACCACACAGACTTGGTAAGACCAGGCACGGACGTGTCCCCTTACTTCAAACTTCTAGCACTCCTTCATAGGATGGCACAACGCTTTGGGTTGAAGGGACCTTAAAGACCATCATCCATGGGCAGGGGCACCTTCTACCAGACCAGCTTGCTGCAAGCCCCGTCCAGCCTTGCCCTGAGCACTTTCCAGGGATGGGGCAGCCACAGCTTCTCTGTGGAACCCGTGCCAGGGCTTCACCGCCGTCACAAGAAAGCATTTCCTTGACCTTCCCTCGGCTGGGGCACAGATAAGAGGGGGCAGTCCGGCGGCAGCCGCGGCCCCGGGCGGTGCCGGGCGCTCCCCGCCCGCTCCCGGCGGAAGAGAGCGGCGGCCCGAGCGCGGAGCGGCCAGGGCCCGCCCCCGGCACCACATGATGCCGCCGCTCCTTCCTGCCGCCCCCGTCCCAGGCAGAAAGGGGAAGTGACTGCGCTCCGCTCCCCGCCCCGCCGCGGGAAACGCACGGCCCCTCCGCCCCCTCGGCGCGGGGCCGGCGCGTCCCGGCAGAGCCGCGCCCGCGGAGCACCGGGGCCGGGCCATGGCGCGCCTGGGGGTGATGCTGCTCCTGCTGGGCGCCGCCGCGGCCCCGGGCGCCGCCTTCAACCTGGACGTGGAGCGCCCGGCCGTCTACTCGGGCCCGGCGGGCAGCTACTTCGGCTTCGCCGTGGACTTTTTCGCCCCCGACCCGTTCTCGTAAGTGCGCGCCCGCCCCGCCCGTCCTGCCCCGCCGAGAGCGGCGTTGTCCCGGCGCGGGGAGAGAGCCGGCCGGAGGATGGGGAGCAGCCCCCGCTCCCTCGGCAGCCGAGCCGCTGCCCCGGTCCCGGGCCGGCTCTCGGAGGGGACGCGGCTTTGCTCAGGCCCCGGAGCGGGGATGGAGCCGGCCCTGCCCCCGCTCCGCATCCCTGCCCCGCCGGGGCGGCTCTGGGGCCGGGAAGCGCTGGCCGGGGAACCGAACCCGATCCCGAGCGGCCGGCGGCACCGGGGGGATGAACCTTGCGCTGCGGGATTCTCTGCGTAGCCTGGTCTCAGGCAAATAATGGTGGTGATAAATACAGCGTGGAAAGATGTGGTTAGGGCATTTTGGTTCCTGAAGCTGTGTCCCGTGGCATTTCAGAAGATCTGCAGCTCTCTCTTTGAGTGTGCTTTGCCTGAGTGCTGTGTTTGAATTGTGCTGAGTCTGTGCGAGTCTCCGAGCTGCTGAGGAGTTTAGAGAAGGAAAAGTTCCATGTAAGCACCCTGCACGTCTGCTTCCTGAATATGTTCCCGTTTCACGTTAAAGATTAGGCACTATGTAGTCGCTGTTGCCTTTCAGGCTTTTGAATCCTAGTCTCGCCTTCGGTGTTGCCAGAATGAATCAGGCTCTGGTTCTGAAATGTGGGCTACAGTAGCATCCAGCCCTTGTCACATTCCCCCCACTCCTCTCTCATCTTAAGAAAGGGCTCAGACTGGAAAAGCTGCTGGCTTTCATCCTGCTGAAGGGATATTCTCCCTCCCCCCTTAATCTTTGCCTGTAAAACTTTATAAGCAAATTGTACAGCGATTGAGAAAGTCTTTCTGCAGTACATCATCTAGCCTTGTTTGCATTTTTTATTGCCTACATATATTAGGAGCCATCCTGTCTTAACTTGCCTATGTTGCACCATCTTTCTCTGCTATCTTAATCCTGTAAGTCTTGGTACTAAAAGAAAAAAAGCTTCTATTTTTGTCCCGTCCTTTATTTTTAAGTTGGCATGTGTTGCTGCAGAGTTATCAAGAGGCTGGTAAATGCAATTAATAAACTTTCTTCCTTGCTTTCTGATAAGGGATTATATGACCCAGCTCTCCATGAAATCACTATTTGGAACTTTTCCATTATTTTTATAAGAGCTATTGACCTCAAAGTGCACTGCTGTAAAAGAAAACAGTGTAGTTGTCAGGCAGCTTGAAAAACTTCTGTATATTTATAAGGGAACTCTCTCCTCTGGTTTTTTTGTCATCACTAAAAGATTGTTTGTATCTGCTAAGCTAAACACTTTATTTTACATTAAAGTTTTTAATTGAACCAAATAGCTATGCAACTTTTACAGGAACAGGCTCTAGTGGTGTTAGATTTTCAGTTTATTGCCTATGGACACTGATATTTTGCCTCCTGAAATAGCCAGAAATACTTGTATGCAGTGTCCAGGCACACAGGGTGTCATGTGCTTTCTGCACCTTTCTTTTTGCTTTGGTGATCTTTCATTTATCTCCTGCTCTATACACCGGTACCAGAGATCACTTTTGTTGGGCTAAAGCTATTTGGATTGTCTAGCCTGACAACAAAGGCACGGCATTAGCTCCTGAATGCTCAAGCTGCTGTTTCACAGGCTATTTTAACCTGCTGGATGCCAGACTGAAGCATATTCAGAAGTGCAGGATGGGAGTCCTGTTCCAGGAGTGAAGTGCTGGTGCTCAGGGGCTGCGTGGTTCCCCAGGGGGCACAGCTCTTGTAGGAACACAGCTCTGTGACAGCTGAAGCAGGCTTCTCACGCAGTCAGTGTTTCAGAGGAGGGGCTCCTGATAGCCCAGGATGCAGCTCCGTGGAAGCCCCAGGTTCTTTGCTGGCCATGGGAAGCCCTGGAAAGGGGCTGCTCCTGTGGGCACTCCAGAGGTGCCAGGACACTCCCAGCCTTGCCCCAGCGCTGGGAGGGGGTGGATGCTTCAGGAACGTGATTCAGGAAAACGGCAGTATCAAAGCACAGCTGGTGTATTCCCATGGAAATGCAGTTGTCCCTCTAGTCCCTCTTTCCTGAGGATTAGAGACTCTCAGTATTCAGATAATTTGCATATTATCATAAGAGCTGGGAGAAAATCTTCTTGCTTGGTCTCTGATGATAAAAATGCATCATTTTTTATTTGGGAAAAAGACCTTTGCAGAGCCACATAATGATTCCTTTATTTGTAATCTTTTCAATAAACTTCATCACAAATATTAGCTGAAGAAAAATTTAGAATATATAATCAGAATGGGAATGATTAAATCTTTGAAACAAGACTTTCATTTGGGTGACTTCTCAAAAGTAAAATGGGCGGTAAGCTACCACTTGTTTAATAGATTGTAATTATAATAATTGATATGTTTCTTTACTTGGCATTATAATGTTTATTTTTAAGCATTTCTGTTCTGCCAGGAGAGTTGATTTTAAGTTGATTAAAGTGTTTCATATTCCTGTTCTAGAAATCTAGGCAGTCTATGAATGGCAACAAGGGAAAACAAATGGATTGCCATCTAGCCTGGGTTTTCTATCAGGGTCCAGGCCAGGACATTTTTAAGGTTCTGAAAATTCCCAGAGGTTGAAAGCTGGTAGGTCTTCATGTGAACTGAGCTTTAATGGGGTGCTATGTGTTTACACCCATACTTATCTCTTTACTAAAAAGGAGCCTGGAGATGACTCTGAAACCCAGAGCAAGGTTGATAAGCCTGGAGTTGCCTGCCTGTAGACATTGTCTCCAACCAGTCCTGCAGCTTGTTCAGCTAACCCAGTTTCCAAACTAGAGAACTCTCATGCCTGACAAGACTTGCTCTTGCAAGCTGCATTCCCTTTTAAGCAGTCTAAAGGAAGGCAACAGAGGAGAGTGATTCTCATGAAAAGAAGCACTTGATTTTGTCTCCTAAGCATGACTTCATGCTTCAAATTGACTTTCTCAGCCAAGTGATGGTGAGTCAAGTGGGTCTCAGAGGTGCTGGGGCTCCTGGAAGGTGCTGGAAGACACCAAGAGCCTTGTTCAGTCTGTTTCTTTCTTTGACGCCTCTGAATTTTGCCAGCTGTGCAGGCAGAGTCTGGTGGCAGTTCCTGCTCAGAGTGCCCGGAGCAAGTATCTGCAGAAGCAGAGCTGCAGGAAGGCACAGCAGATCCCAGTAAGAAAATGATGAGTGTGCAGTGAATGTGGGTAACGATTCATTAGCATGCAGATCTGTGGCTGAGAGTGGCTGGCACTTGGAGATTGTTTTTACAAGAGCACTTGCTCAGGCAGGGCTGACTCATCACGTTCAGTACATGCTGAGCTCCCAGCGCACTACTGCTTTGTTTATACATTGTTTCCATTTTTGACTGACTTCCCTGAATTACCCTCACTCACAAAATTAACCAGAAATTATGCCAGCTGATGGCTTTCTAAGGTACAGAAGTACACAATTTCCTGTTCTGCTGTGCGTGTACATATTCTTGAAAGGAAAAAGGAAGAATTTAAAAGGTGTTTCTCTCATTTAAAATATAATCCTACTGAGGCCTGGATACTTTAAATTTATCATACCTTTTTTTCTCTCTCTCTTTTTGATAAACGCAGGGTTTTTTGCATGCAGAAAAGAGAACCTCATATGAATTTCTCTGTAACTGAGAGCAGTAGATTTAGATTAGAGTAGGCAAGACTTTTGCTTTATTAACTCTTCAGATATCATAAAGTTATAACAGCTGTGCCTTAGGTGTTGAAGCCTTTGTTTAGCTTCTTGCTTTTCCCACAGGACGTTTCTTCTGGTGGGAGCTCCGAAAGCAAACACTACCCAGCACAACATCATCGAGGGAGGGCAGGTGCTCAAATGTAGCTGGAACTCCAACAGGAACTGCCAGCCCATTGTATTTGATGCCACAGGTAACGTGGGGTCCCTGTGCAGGAGAGGGAGTGTCTCTGCTCTGATGCTGCTCTGGGGAAGCCGAAAGGCTTCAGGACCCTGCGGGGTTTGTTCACGGTCAGCGTGAATGCAGCTGGTTTTTGACTGGCAGCTGGTCAAGGCTTGCTTGTGCTTTCCTTTTCCTCTCCTCTCTTTTAGAGTTCTCTTGTCCGTGGTATGTGCTGAAAGCCTGAGTGAGCAAACATTATTCTTCTTGTGTTTTAACCTATTTATATTTCTCCTCTGTACTTTCCAGCAATTCTAAAACATTTGGCAACCTAATTCCCAATGAACCTTGAGGGGTTTTCTTCCTATTAAGAATGTGTCATGTGAGGAAAGATGCTTTCAATATCAGCAAAGGTGGTATAGACAGAAATACCCAGAAGTTTCATCTGAAAACAGGACTATGAACTAAAAACTGTGGAAAAAAGTCTTTTTAAAATTTTTCTATGCTAGCAGCACTCAGGTGCCTCAGGTCATAGACATTCCTTACCCACTTCTGAAGCACAGAAGAGCCGAGCTGCAGCAGTGTGGACATGAAGTATTTCAGTCATTCTTCATGCTCTGGTGCACACAGTGATTTCCACAGGCTGTGGCAGGTCATGTGAAAGCACTGCATGTGCTTTTCTGCTCCAGCCACTCAGTGCTGAATCCTGTTCTCCACAGCATGTTGCAGGGCAGCGGAAAAACCTCCCCATGTCATGGGAAGGGATTAGCAAGACCCGTGTGGTAAGGCAGAGGAAACACCTGTGCCTTGAAGGTCTGGTTGGCTGTAATTCGTTCTTGCCTCTTGCCAGGATTTTGACTTGGCAGCCTAAAAGTTGCTGGATTGATGCAGCCTTTTTAGATCATGTGCAGTAGAGTGGAGAAGCCCTTCCTTCAATTCCATTGTCATGGTATGCCACAAAAGGTTGTTGGTGTTCAGATTTCTGAAATCTTCATATCTTTTTGTAAGAACCACTATATCACCAGTTCCACTGCAAAAAAAAAAAAAAAAAAAAAAAGTGTATGTAATGGCACCCACAAACCCCAAGTCATTTTCATTGCTTCACTCATTTATCAATCTCTCATATCATTCTATAGGAGCATATCTGCCAAATTGCTAAAAATCTCTAATAAGCTGCAAAGTCTGACATTTTTGTCTGCATCAGTGTCGATACATCAAAACCAGAATATAACTGTCTTCTTTTTGTTGTTGTTCTCTGGGCTTATTGTTTACTAGAACACAAGTGTACCTTTTGTTAGTTCGAGTACTTATAAGAAGGAATCTCGATGTCCCTAGTTAATAATCATCATTAATATCATAGCCAAAAACCTTCTGGTGGGGAAAGATGAGCCACACATGGAGGATATAGACACATCTTCTAATGGGAATTACAGTGCATTTCTGAATTTATACTGTGAACATTTGCAGTAGGGTTTTCCATGTGCCAGGTAGGGTTGATAGAAGCCACACTGCTCTGCTGGGTGTCTGTGCCTAAGGTACGTGCTCCTGGGCAAACAGACAGTGTTTTGCACATCGTTTGCCTTTGAGGAACAGGCATGTTAATCGCTTGAAATTTGACGGCAAAAATAGCAGGTCATAATGGCTTAAGAGGATTTCTTTCAGGCACGCCTCAACTCACTCCAGCTTTGAGGCAATGAATGGGGGAATAATGCATTTGTCAATTATTCTCCTGCTGAAAAGGGGCATTGTGTTTCAGCTTGATAAAATAATAAATGCCCTGAGAGACAAAGAAGAAAATATCTTTTTCTTTGTGCTTAACACTTTGCTTGATTCCCTGTGTTCTGGTGACAAAGTCACTGCCAATACTGTCAGCCCCTGCTCCTGCCTGCCCCTGCCCCCTTAGGGAACAGGCCTTGGGGAACACTCGTGACCCACTTTGGAGAAGCAGGAAGTGGAAGATCTGACCACTAACTTGTGGTTCTGATGCAAAGGGGCCTTTTACAGATGACTAAATGCAGCCTCTGCAGGAATCCAGGCTCATCCATCACTGCTTATCACTTGTGTAACTCCAGAGGTATTGTTTAGCCCTGTGATATAAGGCAGATTTTTTATTCCCTCCCAGATTTACTGGGAAAAACAGGTTCTGCATCATTACTTAGATGTGCTTCATCAGAGTTATTTTCTGGTTGCTTACAGCCAGTGAGAAATCTGACCTGTGAAAATTATGAGAATGCTTGTACTTGTGGCTTTCCTCTGTTTGCCTGTGGATGCCAAACTACGTATGTGGAGTAGGATGCCCTGTAATTTACAGGAGTCATGACCCTATTCCTGCTCCCTTCTGCCAGGTAGCACAGCTGGAAAAGCCAGAGCAGGCCAAGCAGGGCACAGGCAGTGTTCCTGTGCTGGGAATGTGGCAAGGGAACGGAGGAAAGAGCAAGCCTTCTTCTGACTGTGTGGAGTTGTGCTTGTCCCTTTGTCTTGTACCACAAATAAATATGAGACTAGGGTTTTACAGAGATCTGCCAAGCAAGGTTTTGTCCTCTATATGTTGTTTTATTAATACCCACTCACACACAGAATCACTAGGTTGGAAGAGACCTCCAAAATCATTGAGTGCAACCCATCCCTAACACCTCAACTAAATTAATTAGGACTATTTCTTCTTAAGCATTCCTTGGTTTTTATTTTTCTGCAGCTTTATGGGTCCATTTCTCTTCCCCATCTGTACCAAGGCCATGCTGAGCTCACTGGCTGGACAGAGCTGCCTTTTGTTTTCTAGCTCTTGCTTTTGGCTTTAACATCATATTTACACAGCAGCGTGGTCATTTATGTGATCACATAGCACGGCTGTTGCAGAGCCCAGGAGGGAAGGGACCAGCTGCTGGAGGAGAATCTCTGGAAGAGTTGATCCAGCCCTGATGTTGCAGGGTACTGCTTGCTTACTTGCACTTATCCTCACCCCAGCTGCCCTGGAGGAAGGTGATAAGGCATTAAGCTGATATTTCCTGTACTACAGAATTTACTACTTTGTTTATTCCTGCCTGTGGGTGACCACTCAGCTCTGTCAGGATGGGAGTTGGGCAGTAGGAGTCCCTTTGTACAATGTCATTTATGTAGCTCTCATGCTGAAATTACATGTATTTCCCTCTTTCTCATGCCCTTCCCATCAGCCCGGGAACATAAAAGCCAAAATCAAACAAAAGTAGTTAGTACAGTTTTTAAAACTTGAACTAAAAAAGCAATCATCTTTCACAGCATATTTTCTCATTTAAACCAGCAGTATATCTCATGGAATCACAGAACGGTTTGGGTTGAAAGGGACCTGAAAAATGATTTATTTCCCCTGCCATGGGCAGGGAGAGTTTGTGAAAGGGAATCTCCCCTTAGCCTGGATCTCTCAGCACAGTGCTTACACTCACTAAAAATACACTGGAGAATATTCTGTCCCTGTGTGTCTGTGTGTTTCTCAGCGCATTACACTAATTGCTTTTGACATTCTGGTATATATGGTGGCTTTGGAAGGCAAAATGTTTATATGGCACATTAACACTTCCCAAATGTAAAGATGCTTCGCTGTGGGGCTTCTCAGCCTTTTAGCAGTGACATCAGTTGGCTTTGATTTAACACAGTTATGACTATGTGAAAGTGGCATAACAGATGTGTCTGGCAGAATCTGCCCTGAAGTTCAGGGGTGCACATGGCTGTGCTGCATGTCACGGGGCTAAAAAGGGAACAGTTTTTTTTTTTAAAAAAGGCTTTCTCATGTCATCAGGCTAGTGTTTCAAGCTGGCTGCTGCTCTTAGGAGCACATAAAGTTGGTAGGTTAAGAAGGACCAAAGCACCAGAGCAAGCTTCCTCACCTGCACCTCTGTTGGTCCTATTGCAAAACTGAAATATGAAGCAGTGCTGCTGTTACTTTAACAGGTTATCCTGCAAGTCTAGATAGAAACAGGTCTGATTTAAGCACTTTTTAAACCCTATTCCTGTTTACCTTGCTAATTCAGCAGTGAACATGCCTCAGTCACAAAACTAAAATTTTTGGTGTTGGTTTTCTTCTATATCTTCTTTTTACAAGTGACAAAGCATTACCACAATTTCAATTCATTTGTTACTAAAATACTTGGAATTTTTCCCCTCTGGCCCAGTTAACTTTCTGACCTTCAGAATGTGTAGGAGGCCCTATTTTTTTCAGGACAAGCACTGAAGGGAATTTTATATTCTCAAGATAGCTTATTTTTCAAAATTTTCATAAACACAAGCAGTGATAATAAATCCTTTCCTCTGCAAGATGTTTTACATTGTACAGTCATATTAACAAAACCACAGATTGTAGCTCAAGGTAAATATTTATCTCCATTCATTCTTATCTGTTCTCCACACTGGATAATTTTGTGACTGAAAAATTAGGGTTGTTTTTTTTTTTTTTGTTTAAATCCATAGAAACAGGGGAATGCTCTGAACTTTTGACGAAGAAAGTATTTGGGAAAGCAAGTTGTGGAAAAACTGCTTTTACACTTGGCTGAGCCATTTCTACCAGACTGACCTGAGACGTGGTTCCTCTCTTAAAAAGTTTAGTATTTGGCTTTTTCTGCCAGCTTTTTAGCAGCTTTTTCCAGGAAAAACATATTTCTTGTGGGTAAACCACGAAGGGAATGCAGCCCGTTTTCTGTTTCTGATCAGTTCTGAGACCAGGATCCAAACCCATTTGTTTTAAAGATGTATCCGTCTCCCTTTCCTTTTTTTCATCTCCACAGCCTCCACAGGCTGGCACAGCACATTTTTTGTAGATAGTACCAGATGTTGCCAGCAGTGATCTTCCTCAGGAAAAAGATTCTTGAAAAGTTAAAGGGTATTCCACAAGTGAAAATTATTTTGTGTAGTTGTCCATTTTCTGTGTATAACTTTTTTTTTTTTTTGTGCAACAGGAGGATGAAAAGTTGACTGAGGCAGGCAACAAAACCAGTGAGCAGAGGGGTGGCCAAATGTCCTTTTTAGGAACATCAATGCATCATCTTTATGTTTTTACTTATGTGTTTTACAGTTAGGCATGCATGGAATGGCACGGTTGATGCACTTAGCTAATTGTCTGATGTCTACATAAGTACCTCCATTATTTGTCCCTGGAATTTCAGAGGATCATTTTGAGTTTTCATTTCAACAAACAAAAAAATCATTCAGAGACCCATGTAACCAGTTGGAGTTAGTCAGACTATACACGTGGCAAATTAATATAGATCAAAAGTTTCCTGCGTGCTCATTTCCCAAAAAGAAATGATCTTCATAATTATTTATATTTCTTATTGGGGCCATAGCTCATCATCAGTCAAGAACAGTGAGAAGTGAGTTGGTAGAAATACCATTTCCTCATGTGTCTATGGCTTTTCAGAAAAGTTTAACCAGATTATTTACCTGCTGCTTTTTAAAAGGAAACTTCAATTGAGAAATGTGTCTGCTGCAGTGCAAGATGCTTGAAACTGTAGCTCTTTATGTCAGCACCATAAAGGGCAGTCCTGAGACTGCCTTCAGAGCTGCTGCATTTAGAATCATCTGATGAAATGCAGACAGCTCTATGAACTGTTACAAAGGAAAATATGCTCATAAAACCAATTTGAACCTCTATGCTAATGAATTGCAGATTTCTTGAGCAGATTTCGTGTTTAGCCCAGGAAGATTTGCTTGTTCAGACAATGGATTGTTTTGCTTTTCTGAGACCTGTGGTAAACCAGGGATGCATGGCTGAGTGGTCATTCCTTCTCTTGGGGAAAGCTTTCCCTACTGCTTTCATTCTCTGTAGCAGATCTCAACATTCAAGACTGGGGAGACTTACAGAAGCTGTTGAATACTAGAAACTAGGAGCATCTCAAATGTTTTCAGCAGTGTGGTGTGTTTTTACTGCTTTGAGGAAAGAATTCAGCATGGTCTCAGCGTGGACAGCTGTACTGTCCCTCCTCTTCCCCCTTCCCACGTTTTCATGCAACAATGTAATTTTAGAGAAACTGTTCTTAAATACAATTCTTTGGAGACTGGATATTTTGTTTTGTGCTGAAAGAAGAGAGGGAGACTTATGCAAAGGAAATGCCCTTGTCAAGAGCTCTCCTGCTCTCCTGATTCCTCCTTATGTTTGCAGATTTGTTTTTCTCTGTCCCCCAAGTGGGTGATTCTGGACAATAGGAGGCTTTGTTTGGAAGCCTAAGCCACCAGTTTGGCATGGCTGGATCTATCTGTGACCTATTTAGCTTGAAATGGGTATTTTAACTGCCTGGGGCAGCTTTGAGCTGTGGCATTGCACCGGGTAAGGTCTGCTGCTGATGCTGGAGCTATGGCTGGGATGGGTGCCATCAGCTTGCATTTGCCTTCTGGAGATTTCGATCATTTGTGCAAAACAGTCAATTGTTCAAAACTCCATCGTTTCCACTTACAAAATAAGGAAGTGTGGGATAGGTCGGTATTCTTTGAAAATAGCTTGCTTTAGCAAAGTACTGCTTTATTTTTGGCCGATTGCTTTATTAGTATCACCATGGAATCCACAGGGGAATTTCAATCTCAAAGGCCATTGATTTAGTCAACAATAAAGCAATAAATCTTGTGAAGACCACTCATGGATCGGGAGTGAGGCTGATTGATTTTTATCTGGCTGAGTCTCTCATTCCCTGGTTCCCCTGAAGCTGGGTTGTTCTCCTTGTGCTTGTGCCTGGGGCCGGGCACTGCTCTGAGTGAGGGGAGAGCGGCAGAAGGGCTGGAAGGTGGTGGCAGAGCTGACAGCAGAGCTGCTCATGCCTGTGGGTTTTGGTAGGCTTCTGCATGAACACTGTTGGCTCTGTGTGGATGTGGCTGGATCGCAGGGCTATGACGAGTTGGAAAAGAAAAAAAAAAAAAAAAAAAAAAAAGGCGGCTTACTTATAGTAGGCAAGGGAAAAGATGCTTTTGTTCCAGCACCGCCCGGGGAAAAACGTGGGATTCATACCTCAGAAGAGGGAAGGGGAGTAGTGGGAAGGTCTGTATTCCCTTCTCCCTGAGTCATTGCAAAACACTAAACCAAGGTTGCTAAAACATCAGCTGCCTCCCAGCGTGCGGGGTTTCAAGTGAAGATAAACTTGTGTTCGCTCGCTCCTGCTGCCAGCTGAGGTTGAAATCGCTCCGATTTTGGTTGTAATGTTAGATGAAAGATACTTTACACTGCATAGTGTTCTCCTATTATGAAAAGAGGGCTCTTGTGTATTTTGGCTAGCTGCATAGTTTCCTTTTACCTAGCTGGGCAGTTTCATTTACTTTGAATCGGCAGAGTTACAAAGAGGTTTATTCTAAGGATAGATCTGTGAATTGGGTGACTATTTACGTTTTGCAACTTCTTAAGTGTTTTTAGCATGGTGCCACTGCAGCAGTTTTCATCAGTTCAGTGCCTCTTGACTCACCATCATCTCTGTGAAGTCTGGCTGAAGATGGGGTGAACGTTTCAGTTCAGTTTGCTCATTGCCATAAAAACAGGAGGGCTGCAGGTTACAACTGGCTCCACTTACTCAGGGGCAGGACTTTCCTAGTAACTCCTTTGTTCCTGTAACTGATAACATTTATCTTGGGAAAAGAAGGTGACAGCTATCCAAAGATGATAGCTAAAAGAAACCCATCGCTGAAAAAACCGTTGATCTTTTTATTATATTTGGAAGATGGATTTCTTTTCTTTTTCTGCAATTTCTACCCAGCATCTCTCCACATTAATTTTCATTCATAAATTCAAATCCCATGGAATGTAGTAAGGAGACAGTGTTCCATTGGTCCACCAGCAGCACACCTTTTTTTTTTTTAATTTTAATTCTGTTCTTGCCCTGACTGCCCCATCCCTTCACCTAGAAAGTACCTTGTGAGACAGCACTGTTGACTTGACATGTCAGCCCTTTTTCCCTATTGAAAGAGTCATGTAAAATCAACATGTGATGTGTGCTACAATCAGAAGGAGCAAAGGAAAGATCAGTGCATAAGCTGCCTTTACAGATAGGAAATAGTACCCCATTGGTCATATGACATAATCCTGGAATTAATGACCCATGAAGTGCAAGTCCCTGTAGCAGTTGCACTTTAGTCTGACAAATAGCATTGTATAAAAACTCTGAATGTTTTCTTGTATAAATCTAGTCAGAATATAGTTTGTCCTGCATAGATATATTTGTTTGAATGCCTTTTTAAAGCCTTTTTCAAGGCAAGATTGGATGGAGCTCTGAGCAACCTAGTCTAGTGGAAGGTGTCCCTGCCCATAGCAGAGAGGTTGGAATGAGATGACCTTCAAGGTCCCTTTAAACCCAAACCATTCTGTGATTCTGTGATTAAAATGTACATCACTGGCTTAAAGACATGTGTAGGGTATTTTGGGATACTCTGAAATTGTAGAAATACAAGAAAAGGCTATAAGAAATACGATAAGGCTACAAGAACCCTTATAGTATTAAGGCTGATCATAATACATCAAAGCATTGGTCTGGATTTATAAATCCCTGGATGTTTTAATCTTACCTGTAATAACTTTGGTTTATTTAAGGTAGGTGCTGTTTTTAAAGGATTTGGGGGAAGGCTTTTTTTTTTTTAATATATATAACTATGGCTAAAAATTATACAGAATTAAAATAGTGATCAAGTCAGGCTCTTCAAAATAAAACACAGAAATGCTGAAGTCAGCCCTGTACCTTTCCATGACACATCTACCTTATGGTACAGCTCAACATTTAACTGTGGTTAAAACAGCTTCACTGAGGGCTCACATTTAAGTGTTTGAATGTTTGTTCTTCCCAGTCATGAAGAAAAACTCAAATGGTTTCTTGTTTAAAGCAAGGGGATTTTTGCTGAATGGGTGTTTTCCAGATTTCCTCATAAAATTAGTTTCTCTTTGGATCTGAGAGAAAAGCTTATAATCTATTTGCACAGTTTTTCCTGGGGAGAATTTTGAGTGAGTATAGGTTAAAAAAAAGTTACTTTTCTTCTGTAACAGAGTTAACATCAGATTTGGCCTGTGTCAGTTTTTTACCTGAGACATCTGTCAGTGTTTCCAATGTACATACTTTCTACTTGATCTAGATCTTCTGTCTTCATGCACTTTCCAGTGTTGCAGTCATTTGCAAGCTGAAGGACCTTTCTCTAAATCCCCCCCCCCACTTAGCTTTACAGAGCCTAAAGAAGCTTTGAATACAAGAGAAACTCAATCTAAAGCATCTTAGCCTTGTAGCACATCTTGGTTTGTTGTGTGTGTCTGCACTGACACAGGCCAGTTTGACTGAGATGTTTGCAATATGTTTCCACAATAGCAGTGTGCTATAAATAAATAAAATCCATTTTGCCAAATTGCCTAATGGAACACATTTTTCTGTGGGGTGGTGGGGTTTTGTAAGAATTCTTCATTTGTTGTTCAGGCCTTCAGAAATTATGATGCTGGCTTCTGAAGTCATGACATCTGGCACATAAACTACATTTGGCACATAATTATCTTTGTGGTCATGTTCGTTTGCTTTCCAGTTTGGAGATTCAGGGGTTTTATGTGCCAGCTTCTGGTTGTATCTGAAAGCATGGAGATTTCTAATATCATCCTCAATGTAGAGCTGAATCAGGGCTTTTTAATACTGTAGAAAAATATTTTTGACCCCTAAACACTAAGGGAGATGCTGTCCTGGACACTGATCCTTCTTGGCAGCTGAAGAGTGCACAGGCAAAGGCAGAGAGGAGCTGTTTTGGCAGCCTGTTGATGCTTGTTCTCTTCTCCAGTGCAGTCAGCACAGACCATGGGCAGGTGGCATCAGTAACCAGTACTTGGCTTGCCTTTTATTGTAGTTTTTATCCTTGTTATTCAGCCCAGACTTGAAGGAACTAATTTCCTTAACAGCTGAGATAAAATCAAGTCGCTGGTAATGCAGAATGGCTGCTTACTCACTCTTACAACCTTTCCTCCTAATTCCTGTCTGTTGTTTTAAACTTAAATGGGAGGTTTGCATCCTGGACACCTTTATAGTACCTAGGACAATAGAATTCTGCTTTACACTATGAAACTTCAGTGCCAGCTTTCATTTTTGCCATACATATGGAGTGTTGTATAAGTATCCAACAGAAAAGTATAAAATGCCACTCTGCAACTATTCCCAAGTTTAACATTGTTTAAAGCTGTAAGTAGAGCTGAGACATTTCTTTGTATTCAAGGGTAGCTGGACAAGGAGAGGGCAGAAGCCAAATCTGTCTTTCCAGGCTACGTAACCCTGGGTGTGGTTAAAAGATGAATTAACCACTTTTAAATCCCTGTTGGTGCCAAAAAGGATATTTTCCCAGCCTCGTGTTGCTGTCTTGCCCCCTGCAGGTTAGCACTGCTCCCCTCCCCATGCAGCCAGCTGGGATGGAACCTCATCCTGCTGAATACTTTTTTAGGAGGGTTCATTCCTAGGTGGTTCCTGTTGTGGCCCTGTGACCAGGAGTGCCAAGAGAGACATGGGCAGCAGGAATGAACATGTGCCCCTTTGGGTGGCAGCCTCATCTGAAACTAACCCACTCATGCCTTTCAGCAAAACTATCTGTGGCTGGATTTTCATAGTTGAAGGCGAGGAACAGAAAAAATGGTGATGAAACAGGGATTTTTCTGTGTGCCAAAGATAGCTCCCTATTTGGAAAACATCTTGGTCTGGTTTTGTTTTTCTGTACAATTAAAAGGTGACATGCAGGTCTCCAAGGCACATTTTAGCCTGTGCAAGTGTGAGAGTATAAATGTACATAAATCTGTGCAGATTTGCTGCTGATCATCAGGCCCTCCAAGCCTTTAGCACCAGACCAGTAAGAGATGGAGGGGAGGTGACAGAGGGAGGTGAGGGTTTTAGTGGCCTTTGATGACATTAGAAAAAACCACAATAGTTCCCTGTGTTGCAATGTGCTTGGCATTGGTTTCTGTGTAGTTCGAATCTGAGAGCAAAAATAGTCCAGATACTTGCTTGTTTTGGCTCACTCAGCAGATTAAAATCTCTTTTGTCTTTTTCATGGGACTTTCCTAAAGGAAGTAACACAATCTCTGCGGACAAAACATTCTTTACAAGGTGTAAAACAAGCAAGGAAGTTTTGCTTGAAGTGGGCACAGTCTCTGATTCATAGCAGGGCTGGGTTTGGGGATCTCCCGGCACTCTAGAAGTGATGTGTGGCTGTTGCCTCATCAAGTCCTGTAGTTTTAGGCTCTATAAACCAGCCATTCAGGAATTTTTTAGAAAAGGTATGTTTTTCAAAGTGTTACATCAATTTTCTCATTATGCTGCCAAAGTTTCCCTCATTTTGCCAATGGAAGTACACAAGAAACACCAAATAATTCTCTGACTTTTCACATTCACACCTACAGAAACACTGCTTTTTCCTGCCAGCCAGCATCAGGGAGCAGACCCCAGTGCAAATGACTCAATCTTTAACTGCCTCTCTTTCCCCACAGCCTTTCAGTTTGCAAACTCCTGCTTTGTGCCTTGCAGTGACACTCAGAATAGAGATGTAGAATGGTAGAATGAGGAGAAGGATCTCATTCCTGATTCTAGCCAAAGCTCACATGATTTAATTGAGGCAATATTTCTTTTTGGAAGCATTAGTCCTAATGGGGCTTTGGCTCTGGTTCTTGAGCAGTGCTGTAATCTGCGTGGAAGTCAAATATCTCAACCATGAGGTATTTACTGTGTGGCTGTCAAACATGCTATAAACTTTGAGCTCTTACAACTAATCAGAATTGTACCAATGCTCTGTGTGCAAAAATAGCTGCTTTGAGCCCTTGACATAAAAAAATACTAATTAATCCTTTTTAAAGCCTGTTTCCATCAAAGGATGATACTCTCCAATGTTGCTGTTTCTGGTTTTCTCAGTATGCATCAGAACCCAATGGCTTAGTGCTTTTTGTTTGGGTTGGGTTTTTTGGGTTTTTTTCAGTTTTATTGTCCTTTGAAGTTATGCTTCTTTTTTTCTTTTCTTTGTAGGTAACAGAGACTTTGCTCCTGATGACCCGCTGGAATTTAAGTCTCATCAGTGGTTTGGAGCCTCTGTGAGATCCCAAAATGATAAAATTCTGGTAGGTCTTTGATGCCCTTCAGATGCATCAGTACTGAGATATTGCAGTGGAAGAAAATTCAAAGAGATCCAGATAACTTAGAGTTTAAACAAAATCCCACTAATCAGCATGAGTTGTCTTTTCTTCAGAATTTCTTACTAGGCTTTGCTTAACTCTTTATAAACAAAGGTAGGAGCATTTTTTTCTAGTTTTAAGGAAAGTAGTAAAATTAGTTTGATGAAGTTAGAACGTATTATAAATTCTTGACAAACACTTCATAGCTGTTGCTTTAAGAAAAATATTATTTCTAGAATTCTCTATATAAATTAGGTATTTATAAAATACAAACTGATGGTAATTCTGCCCCACTGCTGATAGTATAAATCTCCTCCAATAACACCAGATACATCTGCCAGGTTTTTTTGTTGCTTTTCTGTAGAAAATTGGAATTTCATTGTATTATTTGATACCCACCAGCATTTTGAAGAGGAGGTTGTTTCCTCCCTGCTGTGTGTTCTTCCCTAGGCCTGTGCCCCACTGTACCACTGGAGAACTGAAACAAAACAAGAGAGAGAGCCTGTAGGAACTTGTTACCTGCTTGCTGGGTCAAAATCTGTGGAATATGCTCCCTGCAGGTCAAGTAAGTATAGGGCTCTTATGCTGCTTTTCTCCTTGGAATTCCTCTTGTGTCACATTTTGGGTACATTTTGGAGCAGGAGGTTTTACAGCTATTTCTCCCTTCCATGTATAGCAATTAGAACAAAACTTAAAAACCAGACCCTGAATTCTCCTCCAGCTGAGGTTCATGATGCAGCAGGCCTTGTTTTCTCTACTGTAAGCAAGAGGAAAATCTTAGTTCCATTTACCATGGGACTTGAGAACTGTTGTTGAAGGGACCAATTCTGTAGTAATCATTCAAGCAAAATTATGTAGCAAGTGTTTTTTCAAAGACCAAGTCTAGAATTTTTATGAATCTCAAGTATTTTATCATTATTTGAGTACATTAAGGTGCAAGTTCATTTTAGAAGATAAGGTTTTGCAAATATAGGTTCTGATGTCCCTGTGCACATACATGTGTAGTGATGCATTGTTTAAGTCATATTAACTGTTGAACATTTGGAGTCTTATTTTTCAAATACTTTGCATTTATTTCCTCTGGTTGGGCTGATAGATTACTCAGAGGTTTATCATCTAAAACTTAAATGTTTATGTTAGGATTGACTTTTTATTTGCTGAAAATCATTTGTGAACAGCAAGAATAAAATCCAGCCTGGTCAAGCATAACAAGAAGTTAAATAAATAACTAAATCATGCTAGTTAAGCAGTCACACTTACAGATAAGAATCTCCCAGCATTTCTACTCAGAAGCTAAAATTGATTCAGCCATAACAATTCTTGCTGAGATGAGTCTCAGTATGGAGGTATTTTTTCAGCCAGGTATGCTCTTTTTATTTTAAGCCAATTCAGCTTTCTTTTCCATACCAAAAGAAAAACTTATCCCCTCTTTTCCAGGTATCTTATTTCCTGAACAGAAATTGCATATATTTTTTCCCCAAGACTTTTGAGGATTAAATAGAAAGGAATATGGGATTGCTGTTTGCTTCGACTGTGCTAGGCTAGAACACATGCTGATGTTTCATGGCTATTAGACCAGCCCTAAAGTTGTTCCAGCATTTGGTTGGGAGTTGTTGATAAAAAGAAAACACTGATTAAGTAGAAAAGTGTTCCAAGGCTCAAGTTTAGGAGTGGAAGTTTACATAGGAAGATGCATTGAAAAGTATCTACAGAATCAACTGATTGAGTACTGATAATACTTTGTTTATTTATTTTTCTTCTCTTTCTTTTCTATCCTTTTTCCTTTGGTAGCAACTATTGATGCAGATGGGCAGGGATTTTGTCAAGGTGGATTTAGCATTGACTTTACAAAGGTATGTGATTTTTTTTGTCATTTCTGTGGGTCAGCAGACAGCTGCAAGTTGGCAAACATTCTTGATACAGAGCACTTAGAAGCACAGCTATTATGAAACTAAATGTTACTGTTCCTGGCTGGGAGCAAACCCACAACCAAACAAAATTTATAAATAAGCCAAAAAATAACTTGAAACCACTCAAAGAGCTTTTATGAACCTGCTTCTCCCTATGTCTTCACAGCAGCACACTTTTCACCTCCTGTAGGAACTATGTCCTAAACAAATAATCTGCTTTCCCAGCCTCCTGCCATACCTCCCTGCTGCAGCTGGTACTCAAGTGAGTTCAGCTGTAATAGTCAGGATTTTTGAGACATGGTTAACATAGCTAGTGTTACTTCTTGAGGAATAACAACTCAGGGAACTGGTAAACAGCTTATGAATCACGTTTGATTTTCTCATCAGCTAGCAGAAGTACAGGGGCTTTTTACTGACTTGTGTTTCTTTTACTTTTGCATTCTCCCTGTCTGTTCTTGTTTGTTTTTTTTCAAATTCATAATTACTTCTGAAATCCAAGCAGACTAAAACTCTGCACAGATCTGAGAACATACTATGGTGTTTTATATTGTACAGTGAAATTGTTGAGCAGAGTCAAGACAATGTTAAGACCACGCCAGCCATGTTTGTGATGTGGCTCTTTTTTGGGTTCTCACACCTCAGGATGAGGTCATGTCCTGTCACTCATTGCCCAAGGCCACTCTTGGTTTCCCTCCAGAGGAAACTGCCAAGTGCAGGATAGGACTGTGAGTGTTTGGGTTATTTTGCACACACCCTCAGGGTCACTGTGCAGATTCCAGGCCCAGTTAAAAGCAACTTTGGGCTCTAATCCAAAACCTTAGAGTGGGCAAGCCAGGGTGTATCTCTAAATGTCTGACCTAGATTTTTCTGAGTGGTGAATATAGGAGTTTTTAGGATTAAAACCTGAAGAAGTGGCTTAATTATGCAGCAAAGCCTATGGCCTAATTCAATGCTTACAGAGCAAATTCCAAATCCTGGGATAGCTAATGTGGTTAAAGTTTCATAAAATGGCTTGTGAATTGCAGTTGTGCCAAGAAATATGGAGTGAGGGAATTACATCACAGTTACTCTGAATTAAGCTTTTCTAATGATAAGTTACAGAACATGGCAGAGGCAGAAGATGACACTATTTTGTGTACTTACCTAAAAACATGATGTAACAATCTCGAAGTTTTCTCCTAATTGTATTCCTGTTGCCATACATTTGCGGGGGAAGAAGGGTCTGTTACAATAAAAACAGAATTCTGCCTAGAATTCTAAATGGGTGAAATAGCCACTGAAGATTTTTGGTTAGCATTTTACAAGATGCATTTCTTATTAATCACTCCTTCAAACAGGAAAATGTGTGGTGGTTAGCAGAGCTACAGTGATGTACATGCATGGGATTTCTTCCCACAAACACAGGACGTGTTGTCTGGCTTTAGATGTGCTTCTTGTGTTTTTAACTTTCTGTCTTCTTTTTTTCATGCCCTTCCAAGGGAGACAGGGTGCTGCTTGGAGGACCTGGAAGTTTTTACTGGCAAGGTGAGATATATCATTTAAGTCGCAAAGATGTTGACCTTTATGGTTTTTTGCTTTATCCTCTTAGTCATTTTGATCCATACTTTTCCAGCTGCTGTCAGACTCTTTGTCAGTAAGAAAACTAACAGTAATGTTCCCTTTTTCCTTAGGAATAACTCCTGAATAATCAGGGCAACCACAGATAAAGATTGTAGTAATAATAGTGTAGATATCCTTTGTGATTTAAATAATTCCATGATCATTATAAGGCATTTTCCCTGGAATGTGGCATTTGTTTTCATCAGCAGGATAAGTTTCCTTTAACATATTTTGTTTTGCTATCTACGTGTTTTATAATTTGACACCCATACAAAGTGCATTTTCAGTGAGAAATCTCCCCTTTAAAGAGAATTTTGTTGTTTTCCTCTGACGACAAGGATGTTTTGCATTTGTATTACTTGGTTTATGCTGTGGGGCACATTTTACGTCTACCTGGCATTACCTGTACACTTTGCTCCTGTGGGATTCAATTGGTGTTTGTTTGCAGGATTTTCAGCCTTTAACTGCAGCTCTCTGTTCAAAGGAGGGTGCTGCTGTAATCAGGACACAGCTGCCAAACTCTGCTGCCTGCTTTTTAATGTAACTTCTATCATTTAATAATAGATATTCTGTATCATGCCAGACTACACTGCAGGTACAGCAGCACAGGAGGCCTGTTCCAGTCCTCTGTTTTAAATGATGAGCAAAATGGAATCATTGAAGCTAAACTGCAGACACAAAATCATATAAATTAGGCTCTTGTATTCATTTAATTGCTTTTTGGCAAGAGTGACACTTCATCTGCCAAAACAACTTTATCCTCTTCTACTACTACCAAAAAAGCCCACTTGGCTCTGAATAGAAGACTTCTGTAAACGAGATTTTTCATCCTAAACTTTTATTCCACATCCTGAGATACTGGAGGAGGAGTTTTCACTTCAAACACATATGAATATGTGTGTGTGAAGTGCCAGTCTGAATGGGGTTTTTTGGTGATTCAAGTTTTCATTTGAAGTCGAAGAAAAGAATGTAATGGAGTCACCACCTAGTGGCTGATGAAGTTAAAATGGAGAACATGGCAGTACACTGTGTTAATCTCATTTTTGTTCATTTTGTTGGCTTCTTGTCGGCCAAAACAGGCTCTTCTGTTGTGGTATTTGAGCAAGGAGCTCCCAAAGGGCTCAGTTCTACACAAGCATTCGCACATGATATCTCAGCACTGCCTTTTCTGTCCTGCCTTATTGTAGGGTTGGCCTCTGTTTTCAGTGAGGACCCTGTATGTGCCTGTGATTCAATATGTGCACGTTTTTGCTGGAGTAGGATCCATACTTTCACTTGTGTCTTTCCTGGCCCCTTTTAGGAGGCATTCTGTAAATGAGTCACTTCAGTGAATGAGTTCACAAATCCTTGTGCTTTTAAGCTGTTTTCTCTCTCTTTAGGCCAGCTTATTTCTGATCGAGTGACAGAGATTGTGGAAAAGTACGACTCCAAAGTCTACAGTACCAAGTATGATGGCCAGTTAGCAACCAGACCTGCCAGTGCTGCTTTTGATGACAGCTACTTGGGTATGTGGTGGGAAATGAGAAACCTCCACCTGCAACACTCCCTGGCACTATTGATGTTTACATCTAAATCACACAGCTAATAAATCAACAGATATTGAGAGAGAGTGAAGTTCCTGAAAGTGCAGTCATTTATATATGATGGAATTGTAGTTGTTGTAATTATTTTGCTGTAGGCTTGACTCAAAAAGCACCTGATGGCAAAATAAATGAAAATGTTTTCATGGTTTTCTGTGCTCTGTGATACAGGCTGAATATGGGAATGGCAAAAGTATGATTGTTATATGAGAGGTTAGTCACATAGGTGGTTATTTGTTTGTTATTTAAAAGCAGCTGTTTCAAAATAACCTACCAAAACTAAATAAAAATATTAAAGAATTATGTTTTGGAAGAAAAACAACGAGGAGTGGGAAATGATCATTTTGCTTCATGTATGTCTAACCAGGCTCAGGAAAAAAAGGATATACCAGGACAAGTTCCAGGATGATAATTTTAAAATTTTCAGCTTCTGACCTAAAATTCCTGGATACTGATGAGTTACAGCCACTCATGGAGCTCTTCATAGTCTAAGCTGCTTCGAGGCAATATTTATACCAGTGCATTTTAAGATGAAGAGAGGAGGACTGTGCACAGAGACATCTGTGAAAAGTGTAAAGAGAGATGAAAGGTTTAATAAGGTTTTTAAATCCTCATCTTGTCTCTGCAGGTTATTCAGTGGCTGTTGGAGACTTCAATGGGGATGGCATTGAAGGTGAGCCCCTTGCTTCAGTAAGAGCATCCTGTTAATAGGCTGGGCAGATCTTTCAAATCAGTGGTACAGTGCACAGGGAAATGCATCAAGTGTTCAGCAAAGTCACTGTGCTTTGGGACCTGACTGTTTTCTGTGTCTTGCTTTATGTTTCAGACTTTGTATCGGGAGTCCCACGGGCAGCAAGAACTCTGGGCATGGTAAAAAATTTGAAACATTCAACTTTACAATAAATTAGAAAAGGTGACTACTGCTGGTATGCTGTAATGTGTGTTTCTTCACATGCAGGTGTCCATTTACAATGGGAAAAACATGTCTTCCATGTACAACTTCACTGGAGAGCAGGTGTGTGGCTTTGCTGAATGTGGTGGGTGACAAGGAAGTCTTTCCTATGTTGCAACAGTGTTTAGGGGACTAGATAATAGTCTATATGTTACTGGCTTGATTGCCAAAGCAAAATTTTATGAAGTCTGAGGGAATTCTAATATTATTTAAATAAAGGAAATGCTGCCTGTTTTGAGAGCTGGGAAAGAGACAGAATCATGAAAGGGGAAATGGGAAAAGTAACCAGTGGGCTTACTTTCTGACAGAGTATGAAGGAGAAACAAAGAAAAAAAAAAAATTGTGGTATATTTTATCATCTCCCTGATGTATTTTGCATACAGATTTGTGTACGCTTGTTTATGTTTGTATCACTGCAACTCACAGGTTTGGTTTGAATTTTGTTTTCCAGATGGCTGCCTATTTTGGGTATTCAGTAGCTGCCACAGATATTGACGGGGACAAGTAAGTGTCCTCCCTCTTCTCACCAATGCCACCCAACTTGTTTCTGGAAAGAAAAATAGCTTTTATTAAAAAGTCTTTCCCACACAATCTAGATATCTGTCTTCGTTGCTGGTTTAACACATCTGCACAGCTCTTTTTGGCTGACACTCCACATTTGTAGGTTTGTTTTTGTATTTGTCTACATAAATACGTGTGTATATTCACATGCTTAAAGTGCATTAAATTTTCATGTGTTTGTGTTTACTTTGTCAATAAATATTTGCCTTCAGTTGAATTTAGAGACAGTTAACTTTCATCTGAGTGTTGACTTCAGTGCTGGGCTAACAGGTGCTGAAGAGAATGAATTTTCGTGCTGCTGCTGATGATCTCTGTCCTTTTTTGGTGCAGTTACACAGATCTGTTTATTGGAGCCCCTCTTTTCATGGATCGAAGTTCAGATGGGAAGCTTCAGGAGGTTGGCCAGGTGACCATCTGCCTCCAGCGAGCCTCGGGAGGCTTCCAGACGGCAAAGCTGAATGGTTTTGAGATCTTTGCCAGGTTTGGCAGCTCCATCGCACCCCTGGGGGATCTGGATCAGGATGGCTTCAACGGTAGGATGTGGATTCTTGGTCAGGATGTGCTGGTTGTAGAGGGAAGGCAGGAGCACAGGGAATGTGGATTCTGCACACAAACTCGGCGCTGTGGCCGTGAGCAAGCGCGGGACACTGAGGTCTGGACTCCTTTCCATGCTTTAGTGCCACTCCCAGCAGTGCTAACAGGAGTTCCATGGATGCATCGAGCAGAGACTGTGCCCTTGAAGCAACAGCATGGACTGCTTTAGCTCTTACACTGACCTCTTGATTGCTTTCTATGTCATGACCACAACAGAAACAAAATACCTGACCTTCCACCGTAACCTGTTAAGACATCTTCAATTTTCCTCTTCCCATTGTTTAAAGACCATTTTCCTCTCTAGAAATACAATGATAACAGAAAAGAAGGCTTTATTTTGCTGGTTAAAAAATGTTCATATTAAAAGGCTTTCCTGAGGAAAAGTGTAGGTTTTTAAAATTTTTTTACTGTTCAAAAGGGAAGAGTTTGGTGGAAATACTGCATAGCAGCCACAGCCAGATGTACAAAGAGCTGAATGTCTTGAGTGAGTAATTGGAAGAGAAGTTTGAGTCTGACACAACTGGAGCTGAGGACTCCCAAACCCCTTGCCCAAGGTTCTTTGTTATTTTCTGATAGGAATGAGGAACAATGAAGCAGATAAGAATTGTGTAGTGTTGGGATGGAGATTTCCAGGAATTCTAGGGAGAACACTTTTTAACACCCATTTTACTCCAGTATTGCCTAAAGTGGGAATTTGAGTACTGTCAAAAATCTTCATTTTTTTTCCCTTCTGCTTGCAAGCCAAGTATTTTCTGTATGATCAAAACTTACACTAGATGGCTACTTCAAATTCCCAGGTAGCTCTAATTTCTTTTTGATGAAGTCATAAATTCACAGTGTAGTTGAAATTGGAAGGGATCTTTTTAGTTGCTAACTGGATGGAGAATCAGTGTGAAGATGCAGTATCATTGCAACTATTTACAGAAGACATTGGACAGCTGATAGCCAAAATTCCAGTCATTTGATGAGATTATCCCAAACATTTTTTGATTCCACCATACTTATGTTTGAAATTTTAATTGCTTTGCTTTTCCTTAGTCTGTTTGTTTTAGGTTTTATTGCTCTGCCTCATTTTTGGAGTGTTAATTAAAATGCCTTCCATCACAGTATGGTACAAGATAGGAATTTTTACTGTCTTCATGAAGTTTGTAAATAGGAGTCAAAAATACAAAACTGTAAACTTTTGAGTCCTTTTCATCAAACTTTCCCAGATTTCAGAAGAGAGGAAGAAGAAATGTAATTATTCCAAGTAGTGTTTCATGTTTGGTCCTTGAACTGTCTGTGAAAATGTTGAAATTAGATCATATGCACACTTCTAAAGCTGTCCTTACAGATAGTCTAATTAGCATTTTGTTTCTTACTGTTTATTAATCATTAACAGTGAGTGCTTTTAAATTTAAGAGCTAGAATAACTTCACTAACTGGAGGTTCTCCATAAAGCATGCTGCCAAGCCATGACTGGGATAGACTAGATTTTAATATTTACCATTGCTTTAGGATGATTTAAATTTTCCAGAATTATGTACATGTTCCACCCTTTGGAGGAACACGAGCATGTCAATGAAATGGGAAGAGAGTCACACTTAGTTTTGTGGTTTGGCACCCACAGTGACTAACTCTGCTTGTTTTAATAAAAAGCTCAGAAGCATTCCAAATCCATATGATTTTACTGCAAGTCAGTCACTAAAGTGCAGAAGTGTTTGTAGAACTATTTCTCTCCTTCTTTTCCCCATAAAAGGCTGTGACTTGTTCTTGTTAAACATTTATGCTTTCTAGAACAAACATCATCCAATAATAACAGAAAGAACAAATAAAAGCAGTAATAAACAAACAAATGTTGCTAAGCATTTTAAAGGCTAGTTGTGTTTGAAAGGGTGGTTGCATTTCCTTCCTACTGACACATTGAAACTGTAATATCAGAAATTATTGATTGAAGTAAGCACAAATATGTTCTAATTTGTGTCTGCAGATTTTGATGATTCTTCTTTCGGTTTTCAGATATTGCAGTTGCTGCACCATATGGTGGAGAGGACAAGAGAGGACTTGTGTACATCTACAATGGAGGAGCAAGTGGTTTGAATGCCAACCCATCGCAGATCCTGGAAGGGCAGTGGGCTGCTCGCACTATGCCCCCCAGCTTTGGGTACTCGCTGAAAGGAGCCACAGATGTGGACAAAAATGGATATCCAGGTGCTCTGCTCCAAATGGCACTTTACAATAACTCTGTAGCAGTTATCTTTATCTCCTACCTCTGAGAAACAGCATATTTCCAAAAGCAAGTTGTAATGTGTAATATGTCTCCTCTCTTTCTAGACTTGATTGTTGGAGCCTTTGGTGTTGACACAGCTGTTCTGTACAGGTAAGGGTTCCTCTGTGCTTGTACCTGAGTGAAAGCCCAGTGGAGTTCTGCAGCTACAAAAGAAAGCAGGATCAGGGAAGTCTGAAAATCTGCCACTCCACCCTCCAAACCTCTGGAGGTGAAAAACCACTATGCTGTTTTTACTGAGTAAACCTATCTGCTGTCTAAAATTCATCTTTCTCAATAATATGTAGTCGGGAGAAAACATAAGCTGTCTTCAAGGCTTTCTGAGTGACACTTTTCTAGATTCTGTCACAGCAGCTGCAATGCCAATATTTTCATCCCAGCTTGCTCATTTTGGGAGAATATATTGGTCTGTGCTATAAGTAGATAGGACTTCCTCTTTATACAGTTGTCCATGTTGTGGCTGATGGAAATGAAAGGGCACAGAAAAGCTTCATCCAGTCAATGGTTATTTGTTTTTCTTGTGGTTTCACTAAATATTGTGTGTTTGTGTATATTGCACAATTTGATGGGGAGGCATTGTCAAACATGGTGTTGAGTGCTCTTCAAGAGGATATTTTCTTTGCAGGGCTAGGCCAGTTATTAGAGTAAATGCTGCCCTGGAAGTTAATCCAACCATTCTAAACCCAGAAAACAAAGCCTGTTCACTGGGAGATGTAAAGGTTTCGTGGTAAGCAGAGTATCTGTTTTCCTTTGTGGGGAGGGGCTTCTTGGGTTTTAATTTTGTAAGCTTCCAATTTTGAAAGGTCTCAGGAAGTCTAGTCAGCTAATTAAAAAACAGAGACAAAACCAGATTTTTCTGAAAGAGCAGCAATACAAAATAAGAACTCTCTGACAGCATTTAGAGGACCAGCACTGTCTTTAGTAGATGCCAGACTGATTCCCAAAACCTGCAGAGGCTGCCAGTTGTCCCTGCTGAGCAGAGTAGGGTTTTCCCAAGATGTCAGCACATCACTCAATATTTGCAGTGTTTTTTACCCACTTATGTACACACTTGGGCAATGATCTCCTCTATAAACTGATTTTGCTTCTGGTTCCCAGGCTATTATCCAAACCCACTTTCCCTTCTTACTGCTAACTTCTTTTCAGGGTCAGTGTGATAGCTTTAAAAATAAGACCCATTTGATTACAGAAATAAACATTCCAGTCCACAGGTTATTGTCCCTAGACAAATCAAGACTCCAAAGCTTTGCATTGCCTGCAATTCTGTCTACTTATTAATAGATTATAGGGTTTTTTTAGAAAGTAGCTTTCGGGAATGAGCTAGAGTCTCAAAAAGAGGATACATCTGAACAGAAAGAAACAGTGAGGGGTTTTAGAGGAAAATGAGAGAAAAAGTGCATGAAATTAATTTTTTTCCTTCCTCTCAAACAGCTTCAAAGTAAAGTTCTGCTTAAAAGCGGATGGCAAAGGAAAGCTCCCAAACTCTCTCAGTAAGTTCTGCTCATTTAAAAACTGAAAGTCTTGTTGTATTGTTTGCAGATGTGAGCACTGGTCATTGTTATTTTTGTGACAAACAGCTGGGTGCCCTTTGCAGCAGACTGCTGCCCCTTGGGTGGCATGTACATCTATGGGACTCTTCAGTTGGTTTTTTTTGGCTGTAGTAGTGTAGAAGTCATTTGACCATATCTGAGACTTTAAACATGTTCAACTACGTAGTTAACTAGTCTTGGAAAGGCCTTTGCATTTTACAGAATTTATGGTAACTCTCATTGAGGGGAGTTTTAGACAAGAATATTCAAGTATATGCATCATTAGGCCTGAGGGGTAGACTCAAACCACAGGGGACTTGTCTCATCCTACTGAGATCATGACTTTCTGATTGATGTCACTGACATTTTTCTTCAGATTCTCGGATCAGAATCAGGAAAAAATGGTTTCAAACAAGTTTTTAAGTTGTCTCCAAGAGATTTTGTAGTGTCGCAAGCAGCCTGCTGCAATCAGGTTTTGTCTAATGATTGTAAAATATTTTCCTTATTTTCTGTGGCTTGTACAGAGGTAGTGTGATCTGGGAAGGCTCATATGAATATCTCTTATGTATTTTAAGTTTTATTATCTATATCAAATATTTCAAGTAAGTAGATCAGCAATAGTATTTAAAAATACAAGTGTTATGTGCAAGATTGCTTTAAATTTTCTAGGGGAAAAATTCTAACTTCTTGCAGTTCTACAGCAGTTATAAATTATAAATGTATCTGTGTTCTTACATATTTCCAGTGTTTAAGGAAAAATCAGAATCCCATTTAGGACAGCAGCAGTGCTTGAGAGCTAATGTAGTGACAGATTTTACATGGAAAGAACGGGAAGTTTTAAGAGGGGCAAGCATTAGGTTTTCATTGTAGTTGAAATCAATGCTCAGCTCCATTTCAGAGGGCAATCTGCACTGTGTTGAATGGAATGAAATATCCCTGACCCAAACCCTTTGGCTTGGCCAGATTTCCAGGTGGAGCTGCTGTTGGATAAACTGAAGCAGAAAGGAGCTATAAGGAGAGCTCTCTTCCTCCACAGCAAACAGCCCAGCCACTCCAAGAACATGACAATTACAAAGGGGGGCAAAATGAACTGCGAGGAACTTGACGCCTTCTTGAGGGTAAGCAGCCATCAATGGTTTTGGCAAATAAGTTTTGGTGCGTTGTCTATTGTAAGTTCATTGTGTTAGGTGTTTAAAAAATAGAAGAAAAAATACTAGAGAAACTTCATTTTCAGTGGATAGACCGGAAATTACTAAAATCACAAGTCTGCCCTGAATTACTGCTGCTATCACAGGATGAACAATGAATCTTATTGTGGCTAAGGTCCTGGTCCCTAAATGCATTGGAAATTCAATTCAGAACTTTCTTCTGGACTTCTTGGATAAGTCATCCAGGCACCAAATTAGTTGTCATTTCCAAGGAACATGAAAATCAATAAGCAGAGGTTATCCCATCTACTTTGGAGGCTAAAAATGGAAGAAAAATACAGACCTGCAACTGACCAGCAAAAATATACAAATAACAGAGGAGATGGAGAAAGCTGAAATACTAAGTTTGCTTTTTCTCAGTCTTTCTGTTTTCCTCCCCACAAATGAGAACGGATGCTAACACAATTAATAAGTTTAAATCAGTAGAAGGAACATTGTGTGCAGCTATGTAAGTTCTATGCAGCTCAGATTTATCTCTGAGGACTTACAAATCAAGCATAAACCAATACTTCCTTCCCACTAAAAAAATCCCAAATAAAAATGCTAGCAATCATTAAGGATTGACTTTTGTGAGTGGGTTATATATGGAACTGGACAGCTCAGATCTCAGGGTTAGCAAAGATTTAGCACATTTCCACTTGACATTTTCATGAAGAAAGTAATGACACATGACCTATATGAAATGATCATAAATGGAGTGCAGAACCAGATTAAAACTATAGGTAATCAATAAGTTTCTGCCCATAGAGGACACGTTCTGAAACAAGGTCCTGAAGTGAGCTGTGCTAGAGTCAGTAGTTTTCATTACTCTCAGAGTTTACACTGAGCAAATCTGTGGTTTATGTAAAGCTAAGAGATAGTTTGTAAGTTCTCTGAAAGGCAGGATCAGCATTTGATAAACAGAATGATTTCAAACGAACAACATGAAAGTCAGCAACTTCCAAGTGCCAAGTAATAATTTTAGGAAGGAAAAGTTTTAAGTCCAAAGATGAGTATCTCTGAGGGATCTTACAAGCAGGCTGAGGTTGGTCTGACAGGAAAGAGCAGAGTTGTGTAGCACTTAGGCTCCTTGTTACTGGTTTTCCATGACTTAATATTTCTGTGTGCTCCAGTTTTCCATTTGTTAAACAGGCATGTTACTGCTAAAATTGTGCAGGTTTTCTGACAAAAGATTTTCTACTTTGAAAAGAGCTCAGAAGTTTGAATGTTGTTGTGGCCTCTCCATTCCTGCTTCATTTTAATTGTGATTCAAATCTTTGGTTTCCTCAGGATGAATCTGAGTTCAGAGACAAGCTAACTCCCATCACTATTTTTATGGAATATCGTCTGGATTACAGAACTGCTGCAGATGCAACAGGATTGCACCCTATCCTCAACCAGTTCACTCCTGCTAATATGAGCAGACAGGTACCCTGCTTACACAGCCTGTGATGAGAGAACACTTAACATACTTTGGTTTATCTTAGAGGGAAAATCAATTAGAGTAGTACTGGAATTGTTAATATTGAAGGCTTGGAGTGCTTCATCCATTCTCATACTATGCTGCCCTATGTACATTATGTTTTTCCCTATAATTCTTTTAGGGTAATAGACATTGTTTTTCTATTTCTGCCCTTTTTACAAATTTTTACACTTGTTTGTAAAGAGGATAGTGAAGGTGCAACTTAATATGACAAGATTATTCAAAGTACGGAACGATGGTTGAAGTGTAAACATCCATCCTAGAACTGCAGTAGGCACAGTGTCCCTCTCATATAAAAATTCATTTGTTTTCTTCTGAAACTAATGACATGAAAAGATTTCATAACCAGCTATGTAGAATTGCTTTTTATGTGGTGGGGAAACAGTATTATTGAAAATGTAAGTTAGAACAGATGAAGGAATTATTATAACAGTGTGTGTTTTATTTTTGCATAGGCCCATATTCTGCTGGATTGTGGAGAGGATAATATCTGCAAACCAAAGCTGGAGGTGTCAGTAGAAAGGTAAATACATGACAAAAATGCAACAAGGAAAAGCAATTTCCCTACTTGAAGTCTAAAATTCAGTAGCTAGTAATACTTTTGTTTAAGGGGTGTGTTGAAATAAGTAGGTCTCCTCATTGTATACGATCTAAACTCAGGCTTATATGCTTTAAAGAAAACCTATTTTCTCCTTTGAAACCTAATATCTTTGGCATGTAATGCACCACTCCCACTCCAGCCTCCACTATAAGTAGGCCATATTTATTTATTTATTTGCTAAGCTGGACATGTACAGTGAGAATAAACCACTGCTAGCTGCCATTGTATATCTGTTCTTTTGTTTAATATTAGATAGACACATGAAGATGTGATTTTATCCAGCAAGGGGAGGAGTAAGGCTCTCTTGACACATGTAAGAAAAAAAATGTTGGTATTGGTAGTATCTTTTATCAAACCTGGAAAAGAGAAACAAGTTTTCAGTGGTAATTCGTTCCTGAGTCTGAGCTTTTTCTACTTGGTGTGGCCTAAAACCTCTCTTACTGTATTATCTCATAATCTGTTTTTTAATGCATTATAGCATATGCACATTGTATGTAGATAGAACACATCACAAGCACTAATTTATGCAAGCACTTCAGTAACATTTTATATCAGTGCAGACACCTTGATGTTTGCTTGTAGTTGGTGAAAGGAAAATACACTCTTTGCAAAGATAGACTCTGTGTATCTGCAAACAGAGGTATTGTAGAGGTCTTGGCTCTGTTCTGGATAGTTGAGCCTTCCCTTGAGTTTTGTTGTAAATATGTGCTTGTACCTCTGCAAGGTGGGCCTGTAATTCAAAAGGTACACAGGGATTTAGCTGCTCATAATTGTTTGTTCCTTGTGAGAAAAAGGTGTCTGTGTTTTTTTGTTCTGTGGTACATTTCACAGGAAAGACTCTTACAAAGAACATGTAATACTTGCTCCATTTGTGATTATAGACATAGGGTTTTTAAAAAATAGCTTAGAGCTCTCCTGACACTGCTGAAGCAAAGGTACTGCCTCCAGATTTTGAATATCTCTTGTTTCTCTCAGTTCAGCCACTTCAATGCAATTTAAACCCCAAATTCAGAGCTTGTTTTTACACTGTTTTCTTGTAGTGATCAGAAGCAGATCTATATTGGTGATGACAATCCCTTGACCCTCATTGTCAGTGCTCAGAACCAGGGGGAGGGAGCCTATGAAGCAGAACTCTTCGTCATTGTTCCACCCCAAGCAGATTTCATCGGAGTTGTTCGTAACAATGAGGTAAAGTTTCAGCTGCTTTTGAGGAGTCATATTTCTGGTGCTACTGTGCAAATCTGTAGTGGTTTCTATTATTTGAGTCTTAGAGCAAGGCCTACTGAAAAAATGATCAGTTTTTTCAAAGCCCCTCTCTTTCATAACCTTGAAAACAGGTCTGCCTTGTATCAAAAACATTTGTCTCCTTGGAGACTTCCATACTCAGATTTTATTTCATTTTAGTTCTTGACTGTGTTATGGCTGAGAGATTATATTCAAATTAATACAGCATATCTAAGACTTCTCTCCAGACTTTCCTCCAGGTGTTCAGATGTAAATAATGACATTCCTTAGTGTTTGTTTGTGCTTTATTGCAGGCTTTAGCCAGACTGTCATGTGCATTTAAAACAGAGAATCAGACTCGCATGGTAGTTTGTGACCTGGGCAATCCCATGAAAGCAGGAACTAAGGTAAGGTTTGGTCCAACAGGTGTCTGGTAGCTCACCCAGGAGGGCAGGTGGCATTTTCCTTAATCACAGCAGTGTTTGGGCAGGAAGTTTTCTCACAGGAATTTAAGATTAGATCTGGCATTTAGCTGCCCACGTTTGGTTTGTACAGCGGTAGTTGGTTTCAACTTTTCAGCTAAATTAAAGGCTGAAATGAGTGTTTGTGAGTTTTATGATGCAACTCAAAATGAGTTGTTCATTAAATAGGGGAATTAATGGACTTTGGTCCCTCATGAATTTTTATTTGTCTGATATGAATTTTTTAGGATATCATCAAGAGCTAGCCCACAACACTTCTCTCTCTTAGTTATTCTCTTTTCTGCTTACTTTCATGAGGAAGGACAAAGTTTTGTCTAGTTGAAACCTCTACAATTCCATCAAATGTAGCTGAAATTGGAAGAATTAAAAAATTATTAGTGATAATTTTTAATGGCAGATTTTAAGATGATATGATGTACGAAGTCTCATTTTCTGAGGAAATGAAGTGAAAATTAGTCACAATTACAACAATTTCATTGTTACAATTTTGTTCCAAGAGCCATCCTGTATAGATGAATAAATGCTATTTCCAAAGTCTTTTTAAGTGTACCAAACAGAACTGCACAGATGTTAAAGCAAATATGAATCGACTTAGACTAAACCTTGTGAATTAATTTTGAATCATTAATGTGTTCCCTGCTCTTTTGATTTCAAAACTTCTTGCAACGCCTGGGGAGGCTCAGTTATGTGTAGAAATGGCTGAAGTAAGGGTGGGGCACATGATGCAATCCTTATTTTGTATCTTATGGCAGTAATGCCTTGGCTGTAATCTAAAGAGAGGGCAGTACATTTCCAGCCTGGATGAACTGGACGACTTTAATTTGCCAGTTCTGTGCATATGTTCTCTCATCACCAGGAGTCTTATGCAATTTCACTGCAGTCTAATAGCACTGAGGAGCTTTTATTGTGTGTTTTATTGTGCTTCCAACTAAACCACAGTGATTTTTTCCCCAGCTGATAGCTGGCCTGCGTTTCAGCGTGCACCAGCAGTCTGAGATGGACACCTCTGTCAAGTTTGACTTGCAAATCCGGAGGTAAGGAAATCTGAGTATGTACCTCACCTCGGAGAAGACACACTCAGTAAATAGACTGCAAACTACACAATATCTGTGTAGACTGTGGCCTAATTCTCTTGTCTTTGCCTCGTCATGGCTTGAAAAATAAACACACTGAATTGGGTTTCCTAAAACAGAGCGGAAAATGTAATATTTGTAGGTGCATATCATTGTGCTCTGCAGACACTCGTGGTGCCACAGAATGACTTTGGGTTTATAGCCCTCTTTTAAAATTGATGCTTGAACTCTGAATTCCTTCTGATGTAAAGCCAGAATTTTATGTATTTAGAGGAGGAGAGTCTTTCAGGGCAGGCAATGTATGGAGTAGTCTGACCAGAAGCAGCATGCATTGAACCATCACAGCAGCCAGCCTAAAAGAGCCTGAAAGTTAAATGGAACAAAACAGCAGTGTTCCTGTTAATTATCAGATGAGCACAGCACTGTCATATAAATCTGATATATAAATCTGAACTGGTAACTTCTGGAGATGACATTTAAGGGTGGAGATGTGATCATTAGGAGCATCTTGACCCAATGCAGTTTTATGTTGCTTTTAATGGACAGTACAAATACAGCTGTTTTGTTTTTCCCCTGTGGTGGACCAAAATCACTTTTTTTTTTTTTTTCCATTTAAGGGCTTTATTTTTTTTTTTTAATGTAGTGAATGAATTAATCTCATTCACATATGCATTTGTCATCTCTGGGAGTTAGGAAAGATTAAAGCTGCATTGTATTTTAATGATAGAGTGGTTTGCCATAGGGATCAAAGGCCTTGACACATTAAATACCTCTTTGATCTCCCATTGGTGTCTGTTCAGTTTTTCCTCTTCTCCATCAGCTGGTAAGGTGTGCCCGTGGCATGTGACTGCTCTTTGCAGGAAGTGATCTACTCTGGGGTGTCTGTCACCTTCTTTAGGCTAACAGCAGTCACTGTCACTGGGTCAGAAACAGTCAGTGGGGTTGCTCAAGTCATGCTTGTCTCCTGATGTAAGAGAAGGGAAGTTCCTGTAGTGTTTTAGGCCTTATATGGAAACAATTCCCTCCATGACTTGTGGATGCAAGAAGGGAGAGCAGTGGTGCAATAGAACACAGTAATCACAGTTCATAGTGACAGGCATTACCAGGGGATTATCTGGAAGAGGTTTTAAGGGTCACACTGCTTGTCTTAAACTCACAAAGCTAGATTTCCAAAGCTGGCTCAGTTCCTAGGAGAGCAGGTCTAGTCTCTAAAACAGTGAAAACACTGTTGTTGCACATGTTTGTTGATTACAGCAGCAGTGAAGAATAATTAGAAGATTCAAGAAGATCTTTGTAAAGGAAAGTGTTTGGTTAGGGAGACAGAATAATCGGATGTGTCCAAGGAGATCAGGATTCTGCTCCCAGCAGCTCTTTGAGGGGGGAGTGTCCCCTGTACTTTCTTACATGACAGCTGTATAACAGAGTCAGCATTAACTCTGTCCTTCACCAACCTCTCCCTGCTGAGGCTCCCCCAAACTGTGCAGAGGGTGGGACTTCCATGCATTTAGTTGAGAACTTGCTGGAATCTGGTCCTTAGTTTTTAGCAATTTTAGCAAACAGTGGCTCAGGAGTCATGCTGTTATGTCACATACAATTACTTTGAAGGGTGGAGGGTTTTTTATTAAACACTTTCTTTCATTTAAGAATTTACTTTTTATTTTCCCTGCAGTTCCAACCTGTATGACAACCTGAGCCCAGTAGCATATTATCAGGCTGACCTTGCTATTCTAGCAGCTGTTGAAATTAGAGGGTAAGCCATACTATTTTAATAAACACTTTTAAGGAGCTTTGCACATTTGCTTCTTTATGTTCACTGAACTTCCTTTCAGGTCTGCGGAAGTTCTCAGGAAGGTTTAGGGAATTTTTAATCATAAAGACAATGTGGTTCTCTGTAGCCAGCCTTTGGACTTCTGGATCTTAAATAATTCTAAATAATTACAAAATTAATTCCAAAAAGGAATATTGTGCCTCCATTACTAGAGAATTTTTTTAGAAGAATTAAAATCACCCCTCTAGTTTGCAGCTTTACATTTCTACAGGTCACTTTTCTCCTCCACAAACTGACATGGGTTTCATCTGAAAACCCCTGAAACCAAAGCTGAAGATTCTATGGAACTTAAGTTTGTAATATCCTCATCTTCTTCATTCTTAAGCATAGTATTAATATTGTAGTGACTTGGTTACTCCATCACCTCTACTTCCCACCTAAAACTCCTCTTGCTTAACAAGTTAACTTGGATTCTTGAGTCGTGATTTTTTAAATTTTCCACTACAGTCATTATTGTGATGAATTTGTTCAGTATCTGAGAGGTGGTGGATGGAAAAGCATCATTGGTATCTTCACTGTTTGCAAGGCTGAATTAGCCTTAGGACTGTACTGCTAAGGCTCTCCATCACCAGTATTTCTCATCATCACAGTATTTCACACTGGTTTTGGTTGGATGACATGTGTGTCTTTTATCTTTTTCAAACCACTTCTGTGCTTTCAGGTTTTACATAGAGGCTGAAGAAGTGGAGATCATCTTTTAAGCGTGTTGATATTTTTTCTTTGGATGTTCTAGAGAAGCACATTTATTGTTTCATGCTTGCTAACAACAACTCCTTTGCTCTGCTGTTTAGTGTGTCGTCCCCTGACCACATATTCCTTCCCATTGCAAACTGGCAGCCGAAGGAGAATCCTGAAACAGAGGATGATATTGGGCCTCTAGTTCAGCATATCTATGAGGTGTGGAATTACTGCTGATTTCACTGACATGGTTCTGTCATAAATGAAAAGAAATCTTTCGGTGTAGTTTGCTCTGAAGGAGATTAAGATTTTTTTTTTTGTTTTGTCTTGCATGTAAGCAGATATTTTCTTTTCTTAATGCTGGGCCAATAACTGGTATATCCAAGAAGGGTTGGAATGCCTGCAATTACTGTAACAGGGGTTGATTGCCCACATATCTGCACATATTTTATTTTATTGCCTTTTGAAACCAAGATAAAGCATTTGAAGTAATGTGAGCTCAGGAAATGACTCATGGCTGTAAATAATTGTACTCTATCTGTTCTGAATCACTACTCTGAAGTTTTTTGCTGTGAAAAAAATTAAGTATTTAAAATTTCCTTAAAAGAATTATCACAGATTTATTCTAGATAGTTTAATTAAGCAAAACTTACAGAGAGAGCTGTGTGAATAACAATAGTTAAAAGTTTTACTACTCTTAGGTAAAGTTTTGATGCTGTTGCCATAAATGTTTGGGGGTGGGGCAAGTGGCAGCATCACATTTGTGGCTCAGATATAAAATAACATCTATATGCACATTAACAGAGAAAGTAGCATTAATTTTTTTATATCTGTAAATTTTATTTTCATAATCAGCTGAGAAACAATGGTCCAAGTGCATTCAGCAAGGTGATGATGACCCTGCAGTGGCCTTACAAATATAAAAACAACACGCTGTTGTATATTGTGCAGTATGAAATTGATGGTCCCATGAACTGCACTTCTGACATGGAAATCAACCCACTGAAAATTAAGGTAAGCAGGACTTCACCTTTGAGTGGAGTGAAGTATGTTTGGTTGTTTTGTAAATGCTCAAAATAGCCAAATCCCTGAGAGTATGATAAACTGAGATAGTTTTTCATCTATGCCTGATGAATTAGTCTAAATTTTTCCACAGTACATGTCAATCTGTATAGCAGGTGAAACAGAAGGTAAACAGCAGCTCAAAATTGCCAACTCAAAAATCAGTTTGCCTTGTTTCTTTTTATTGTGGGGTTTTCTTCCTTTTTTTTTTTTTTAAACTTCAAGGCTGTTCTATATGAGTTCTAAGTCCAAAGTAATAGGATTATAGTGAATGTGACCATGAACTAAAACCTAAAATGTACCAGACTCTTCTGGACTGCTTATCTAAATTTTCTGGGTTTTGTTTCTTGGAAGAAAATTATTTTTTATATTACATTTATCTATTTGTCCAATTGGATAAATTCATCCAAAGGTCACAAAGGACAATAGGGGTTAGCTATCACTGCCAGAAAAACATGGGATTTACAGAGCAGAAGAAACTCCTTTTTCCTGGGCTGGACTAGGCAAAGAAACACCAGGTAAACCCCAGCAAATTTAATTGAGCATAGAGATTTTATTTCTAGGATAGTTTAGAACAAGCAATAAAGCCAGTATAGTTAGTAAAAGTCAGTTAGTTCAAGAAGAATTTGAGCAAAAAAAGGACTGAGGGAAGACAGTCAGTGTATAGAACAACAAAAGATACTTGTGTATCTTTGATAACCAAAAAGCAACTTCAGTAAATATATAAATACAAAGTTCCTGTGCTGCTGCTCTAAAATTTGCAATGATTTATTTTCTGTTAGGATAGCTAGGATAGAAAGAGAGAACCTTGCAGTTAGGTATTTTCCTGACCTTAATCTTGAAGTCTGCAATTTCCTAAATCATTGTTTGTGCTCCCTTGGTGTGTTCCAGATCTCTGCTTCCAAGGATGAAGACAGGAATGAGACCCTTGGCAGGGAAGACCATCGTGGCCACCGCGTCAGCCGCAGGGATTTAGCTGCTGCGGAGGGGGATGTGCACACTTTGGTGAGCTCTCAGCACTGAGGTGTTGGCAACACCTCCAATCCTGCCCTGTTACAAGTCCTTCAAAATAAATGTAAGGAAGATTTTTTCCTTTCTAAACATGATTGGAAATAGTCTGTAATAGGAAATAAACCTATTACCATATCACTGTCTTTGTAACTGCCAGCTGTAAGTGATTATCCAACACTGGAGGTTATTTAATGTATTTTAATAGTTTATGGTGCTTTGCCAGAGTAGGTATATGAGTGAAGTAATGCCATGAAGGACTTTTCAAATATTTTCATACTTGGAATATCCTTCCTATTTCTATACACAGGGCTGTGGAACTGCTGATTGTTTAAAGATTGTCTGTCAAGTTGGCCATCTGGAAAGGGGAAAGAGTGCAATATTGTATTTAAAATCACGCCTTTGGACCCAAACTTTCATGAATGTGAGTGACTGTGAATATTCTGTCACTGTTTCTGAAACATGAAAAGTGATTTTTGTACCCACGTGCAATACTAATTTTGTTTTTCTTACACAGAAAGAAAATCAGAATCATTCCTACTCTCTCAAATCATCTGCTTCTTTCAGTGTTATAGAGTTCCCATACAAGAACCTTTCCTTTGAAGATATTCACAACTCTACAGTAGTAAGTCATTTGCATCCAGCTTGAGTTGGCATATACAATCACTTCAAAATGAGTGCAAAGACAGTTATTGTTGTGTAACATTTTTATGGCTTGGTATAATTTTAATTTTATCAGTTTTTTTGCTTCATGAAGTTATTTCAGTTGTACACATACAGTTGAGGGTAAAACAGACTGCAGTTGACAATATGTGTGGCTTGAAAGACTTAATTGAAAATGAAAAAAATGATGATGAACACTCTTCATCTTCCTGTTAATGCCACTGTTGGACAAATATTTTACTTGAAGTTTGGTTTCAACTGCAGTAGCTTGAATAATGAACTTTCATTGTATTATATGAAGCACTATGTGAGGGTGGAACAAAAAGACCTTCTGTGCCTCAGGGGGTTTCAAAGGGAAGGGAGGCAGGGTGCAAACAGAAAGGAAAATATAGGCCACTTGTTCAGGCTGGCAAATTAAAAGTTTTTTTGGTAAGCCTTATAGGATTAAGAGTTCTTAAGGAAAAGGTAGAAAAGGATTGTGATTGACTTATTTTTAAATATGGTTTCTAATGCCCGGGGTATTATTAATGTTAATGTTATTAAGTGGGTTTTTTCTCTCCCAGGCCTTGTGGACTTGATTTTTTGTTTCAAAGAGTACTGCCTTTTAAGAAAAAAAAAAAAGAAAAAGAAAAAGCCCTTAATTATTTTTCTCTAATTCCAGAATATTTCCAGATTCCTACAGTTTTACTGAAAATCATCAAAAATTACAGAAGACATGTTGACATGTTATCACTGATTTCAAAAAAGCAAACCCAGGCAAAACAATCCCCAACCCCCTATTACAATTTAATTTTAAAATCCTATTAAATTTGGGTCAGTGAAGTCTTTATGTCACCAAGAATCTATGGCTTTTGATTCATTCTGAAGAGAAAAAGTAATTTATACTGGATTAAGATTATAATCATGTTGGGATAAAGGTGTACAAGATTTAAACCTGCATGGATGAAGTCAGCATGTCACTGTGGTGCAAAGAGTGATTTATTGTGTTTTTCTCTCAGGTTGCTACAAATATTACGTGGGGCATTCAACCACAGCCCATGCCTGTGCCAGTGTGGGTTATAATTTTGGCTGTCCTAGCAGGGTTACTGCTCCTGGCTGTTCTGGTGTTTGTCATGTACAGGGTAAGTACTGTGTCTGGGGGGTTTTGTATTGTTTGCTTTTCCCTACTAGTGATGTATGATTTCATATAGTACCAGCGCTTTGCAGAAATGCCTTGCTCCCCTAAATAGCTGAATCATTTAAGTTTTTGGAATAACTGTAAAAGCTTTTCAGCTTTGTCAGGAAGAAGCTGAATAAAAGAGCATGTCTGTGATAGTGCAGAACTCACTTTAATTTTTCAACTGGTATTTACTGTGTTTGGAGGTCACAAATGAGGGAAGAGAGTAGAAGTGAAAAGACAGCCTAATCAGTTAAGATCTAATCATGAAGGACAGAGAAAGGATGTGTGTATGGTTTGCAAATCCAATGCAACTTAATTATTCTCTGAATCACAGATGGGCTTTTTCAAACGTGTGAGGCCACCTCAGGAAGAGCAAGAAAGAGAACAACTGCAACCACATGAGAATGGGGAAGGAACATCAGAAGCTTAAGCAGAGTTTTATCTGTAAGACATTCTGAAATGTACACTTGCCTACATTTTGGTTACAAATATTGGCTTCCCCCTTGTTGAACAAACACTCCCCACTGCAGAGCTGCTGGTCCTGGAAGGCATCAGGATGTGCAAAACAAGGGCAATACACTTCAAAGCTCCCTCCAGTATTAACCCCGTTCCTACTGCCACTATGCACCTGCACTGACCCTGTGTGACAAGCTCAAGTAAGAGCAGTGCTGGCATTTTGCTTCCTGGCCTACAGGAAAAGTCATCTTACCTGCTTCATCTGACTCTCCGTGAATTGCTACGCAGATTCTGTTTGCTCTTGGAGCCAACAGCCTCCAGAGGCACTTGCTGGATTACATGTTTAGTTTTGGTTGGTTTTTGTTGGAGTACACTACATTTCATTGCCTAGCTCATGAAAATCAGTTGCACAAAAAAAAAAAAAATGAATGCAGCTTGTTTTACAGTACTGAAGAATGTTCTTTACCCATTAGCTCTGATGATGATTTTTTTTTCTCCTGCTCAAGAAGTAGGAAATATTCAGTGGAATCATTTGCATCTGATACCTGTTCTGCACACCTGTTCCCCTGTCTACTCAGTCATCTGTCTTGTGGTTTCCTTCTAGACCTTACAAATACTGTTCTCCAAATCTCTTACTGTAGGGATTGAGCCTATAAACATCAAGTGAAATCTGATAGAAAGCCCAAGATAGAAATCTGGGGCTGATGTACTTTCTGTGGGACTTGGGGAAAAGATTCAGGGCAAGATTTCAAGACTTTGCTGTGTATTTCCTCAGAGCAGGATCCAGGTGTTCCACAGAGTTCTTGGCAGCATGGACGCATTCATGCACTGCCAGGACTGAGATGCTGGGCTGTGGCTGCCAACAGACATGGCTGAGAAAACCCTTGATGTCCACAAGTCCAACCTCTGCAGGACTTGAAGGGAAGGCTGTACATTCCTTGGATTGTATTTCAGGAAGGAAGGGAAGGGAAGGGAAGCTGTTCAGTAGGGCAGCTGTGAATCCTCACTTTCCCTGCCTGCCCATGCCCAGGTGCAGGATGGAGTGACACAGGGGCTGGTGAGACTAGGCTCTCTGCCAGCCACATCCATGGATCTGGATTACACCTGTACTTTAGCCACACTCACATCTCCCTCACCTCCTGCCCTCAGAGCACAGTGAATCCAATGAAGCAGAGAAGAGCTGGCAGTGCACAAGGGTTCGAAACATAAAGGTTGATCGGGCTTGTTTCATTTCGCTCATTCATTGTTTCAGTCACTGCATGTTTCATTGCACAAGACATTTCATTGCACAGGACATTTCATGATGTTCAATGCATTTCATTACCAGAAAAGACACTAAGTATTTGGATTCGTTGTTGTGTTTTGAACATATCAAAAGGTCAGTGGTTTAAAGCCATGGGTTTACATCACTCTCAGCTTATTTCCCTCACCACTGGTGCAGCAAAAGGAAGCTTCCCACACTGATTGACACAAGAGCATTGTCTATGCATTTTAGTAGACAAGTAACTGCAGAGCAGGATATTCAGCTTGCAATCACAGGTTGCATAGATCCTAGAGTGGACATACTTAAACCATTACTAAGGTGCCTTCTATGAGATGTGCTTATTCTCTTTTCCAAAAAGGGAATAAGTTGCAGTGTAAACTCCCTGTATGCAGCCAGGTACACAAAGGAAGACTTCTACTGTACTTATACCAGTGACATTTCTATGAAGACAAGCTCTCAAAAGGGCAAAAACTCTGGCTTGGTTTTGTACTTTGGGGTTTTTGTTCATAGCTGCATCTCCCCCATAAATACAGCAGTGCTTGCTAAACCCAGAGTTTTCTGAAATGAGCAGGTTTTTTTGACTCTTATTTCAGTCAATGGCTTTTGTTAAGTCCATTTGTACTTGCTGGTCCATGATGGCATCTGAGTCCTTAAGGGAGACAGCGCAGAGTCTAGGGGGGCCCGTATGTTCACCAGATATAGGCTTGCATATTTATCCATTTACATGGGTTGGGTTTGGACAGTGTGTTTAGATAAAATTAGTTTACATGAAAGGGTATGGGTTGTAACTCCACATTCACTGAACTTTCAAGGTCTTCAGTGTGGCCAATGTTTTATTTTTGTCTATTTTTAGTATTGTTACTAGCAATGTAGTAGAGAATCAGGAGTCAGGCTTTGATCCTGGCCTCAAAATGTGACTCTGATAGAACAGCATTTTCAGTTACTTACATGGGCTTGTGGTTCTCACTCTTTGTCAGCTGATTATCTATGTGCAAGGAGATTGGTTTTACCCTGTCTTAATCTCAGTAGGGTAAGAGGTTTAAGAGACTGCCAGACAGATTATAGCTCTAATTCCTACATGTGGGCTTTCATTACATGTACACTCCATGGTGACTTGAAATTTATTAGACTACTTGCATGTGTAGGCATTATTAGGAAATGAAAAGAGTATTTAAAAAAAGCAGAGTCAGGATCCCTCCTGCTCACATGGATGGGATACCACAGCATTGTTAATGGCAGTGCTAACTGCATCCTAATTTTACTGTGGCAACTGGAAACTCTCACTTTGCTGATTTTCAGGTGAAGAAGGTACATTTTATTGGTACAACTACTGTAGCTATGGAAAGTATCTTCCATTTTTAAAGTTACATAAAAAAAGACTTATTTAAGTGATTTTTATTTCTTGCCTTCTGCTGGAGAATGAAAGCAAATAGTTGCTTCTTCCATGTCTATTAATTTCCAGTTTGGTTAAAAAGACTACAGTAGCATATGTAAATGGAGTATACAGGTTACTTAGTGAGCATAGATGTAGCACCTCAAATTCAACTTAAAGTACCATTTGTGTTTCAGGGAGATTCCAAACTGGAAATTTTCCTGAATGGGGGTGCAGGAGACTTTTAATAGTGTGTTCTAGATTCAGCAATAAGATTCCATATTATGCATGTACTTGTGTCAATATAAATTTCATACTGACTTACAGGCACTGATTTATTCTTCAGCAAGTACTGTAAAATGATGTTAAAGCTTGTAAAGAAACTTTAGAAAAGGTATTTTAGAATGAAATTAATGCCTTTGAGTCAAACTTGATATGCATAAGATGCATACTGAAAGCATTTAAAAAATACAAGTACAGTAACAGAATTAGTCTTCTTTTGAAAGCTATGTTTCAGGAGCAGATTTTTTATGAAAATAAAATCAACAGATGTGTAATTATTTAGACAATAAAAACATTTTAAAAGAGCTATATCTTTTATAATGGAATATGAAATTATGTAAGTACTCCATTTTGCAATTAATGCAGCATCTCATGATCCATATTTAAAAGTGATTTATATTACAGAATGCATATTATCTATTACTATATTTGACCATATTTAGAAAATGTAAAGCAAGGAACCTAATTTATAGGTTTACATTTCTTTCAAGAAACTATGAAATGGTGGAAATAGCTTTTGTTTAAGCATGACCGTAAAGACAAACATGGGCTATATTTATCAACGTAATTTGAAATCTTTGAGTAAGTTTGCCAACATTGTTTCCCAAGTTATCAGGGTTTTTTCCTGTTTTAAATCTTGATTTACACATTGATCTCTAATTCACATAATGCTTGTGGAAGCTTTCTAAAGTTTACTACATGTGCTCTTTCTTTATAAAACATTTATTCCAAGCAAAGGTATTAAATATTTAATTTTCTAAACTTCTGTCCACGCTTAAATAGTCTTAAAGGGTATTTTGAAAATACTTCAGCTATAATCAGCATGCTTTTGGTGATTTGAAGGAATCATGCTGCACTTAGATTTTTGCAGCATTTGGGTTTGTTGTTGGTTACCTTGACAGAGCCCTGCAGTGTTTTTTCCTGCACCCTCCCAAACAGTCACAGAGCAGCATTACACTGGTGAAAATCAAGGCAGATTTTGTCTTTGGTCCAGAATAACCCTAGACCCTTTGAATGTGATCCTTTGTGTTCAATGCTGCTGGCTGCTAATGAGTCGGGACAAAAAGTATTTTATCAAAGAAAACCAGGAATCCAAAACATTAAAAAGGTGATGGCAGGGCCCAGATGAGCCTTACAGCCAAGAGCTGCTTCTGCTTTGTTTCTGAGATGTGCAGAGCTGTTAGTGCTCAGCTGGCAGTGGCCCCTGTCACAGCCAGGTGCCACAGCTGGGATGGTGCTTACTGCTGAGCTCTGGTAACTCCTGGGGGTGTGAGTGGCACCTGAACTCTTTGGTACTGAATCTTCAACCTCAAACCCCCACGTGCAATATGGCATGGCCTGACCTGCTTCACTGCCAGCTCCTCCGCCCAGTTTTGTTGGCCTAAGAAGGGCCGTGGTGTTTCCTTTTTAGTGAGGACAGTGTTTGTGAGGACATTATTTGTGAGGACAGTGTTTGTGAGGATATTGCAGAGGCAGCATGCCCACTGGAGGTGATGAATTCATGCTATTGGAAGCCTTTAATCACCCACATTGGGTGAAGCTTGATGTATATTCTAAAGTGTACCCATTACTAACTCCTGAGTGCTTGAGAGCTGGTGCCACCTTCTTTAAGTCCATGGTGGAAAATTTGACTAGAGACTATGCAATAATGGGGTTGAGTCTGTAGTACTATTACTGTTTCATGTGCTTGTGGTATTTAGGTCTATTTTTTCCCAATGTGTAGAATTTTAACATAACCCAGGAAATCTAACCTTTCATGCAATGACTTTCTCCAGATTATGCTGCATTAAAGGTGAATAACTTGACCCTTGGCTTTTGCAAAGTAATGGAAGATTTCATGTAACATTTACATCTTAAAAAAAAACTTTTACAGGTTTTGCTTTTCTAGTCCATGAAGGAAACCTGTATTTGCTATGAGACAAATATGCTGAAAATGTAACATTTTATTTCTTCATAATGGATTTTTTCTTTTCTTTTGTGTTTGCTCGTGCATTAAATCAGTAGAGCATTATTTGCCCAAGCAGAAAATTAACATACTAACGAGAGTGCTGCATTTTATGTTTCTTTGTCATGCAGTAAATACTTGCAGCATAAATGGGAATATTTTCAGTTACTATGAACTTGTTTCAAAGGTCTTCGGTACATTTAAGGAAAGCAATATACATTTGAAGTCACCTTATTTTGTATTAAATTATAAATTGTGCAAAGAAGTGGGTATTGTGGCACAGTAATTTTGTACTGATATGAAATAGATAGCTATTAAAGCTATGGTTTGCTTTTTAACTCATTCTTTTCATTCTAATGCAAATTTGAGTGTTTTTATTAGGTTGTATTTTTCTATGTATATATACAATCTCAAAATACTATGATTGGGTAAACCGAAAAATGTAAGTATTGATTCTGATATTTAGAAGTTTGGAATAAAATACCTCTTAATCAACAGAAATTCTGTTGTAGGTTTGTTTTTGTTGGTTTTTTTGTTTGTTTTTTTTTTATGTGTGTTTTTTAAGATACATTTAATTCACCAGAAAGCATTTCATAGTATATGTTTGTACTCCACAATTATGTACTAAATTGAAAAATGTTACATTTACACATCTTTTACGTCTGCACCTCAAGTGGTACCTGGAGTCAAAAAATTTTGTAACAACAAGCAAGAAAAATTATCTAGTCACAGACTCTTATCACCAGAAAATTGATTTCCAACAGAAATTTCTACATACCAGAAATAAATATTTTAGACTTTATAGGTGCCCTCTTGATGTAGAAAGTGTTGTCATCTTGTCCCCAGGTTAGGAAAATTCTCAGAGAGCTGGATGGACTTTCTTTTCTTGTTGTATTATTAGTCTAATTTTATCTCAGTGTTACATTTTTTTCTGATTACCAGTCCTACTCACCTGTGTGAGTGGGGTGACAGTAATATTTTGTGTCACAATAAAGGCACACATGAGTATGTTTTGTTGATAAAACAAACAGTGAGAAGGAAATGTTAGTACTTGTGAACACTTCAGAAAAACTCCAAACTAGTGAGTTCCCTGGCTTGCTAGTAGAGAATTTGTTAACCTTAAGACAATAGTAAAAAAGGAGGCAGAAAAGTTGAAAAACTGATATTTGTGGTTTAATTAACAACTTCCACTGATCTTACAGCAGCTGCACCTGATGGGTGTAAGAAACACAACAGCAGCAGTCAAAACATGGCTTTTGCTCAACACACCCTGCAGCCAACACAGGCCTGGTTCCTGTTAAATGAGATACCTGCAGTTAGACAGCAGCACAGTGATCACTGCATCTGTCCAGCAGTTCCAAGTTAATAGACTATTCTTGAGAAAGTAGTGGCAACAGCTGTCTTGTTACAGGAACAAGGCCACAGAGAGGCTTTTCAAATTCCCATTTTGCAGTATAGCCACCTCAGATAAAATGATGGCCCATGTCTCAAGGTAATTTGCATTTACACAACTCCACTGGAGCTGTGCTGCTGTACTTTGACTCTTTGAACACCTAAATGATACTTTGCTGTGTGCTTGGATCATTAGTTAGTTTGTCAACTGCTAATACATGAATAATTTATTGCATATTAGTACATTAATATTTTTAAATCACTAGTTCAGGCATTCTCAAGGATACGGTGAACAATAGGAAATACTTTGAAAAAATATTTATAGGAACTTCTCATCAACATATTGTCTGATATACGTAAAGAATTAGGGTTAGTGCTGTCAGCTGCCCATCCTCTCACAAGGAATTGCACAATCAATCTGTTCTACTGCATCTTCCTGACAAACCCTCTGAAAGTTTGGTGCTGAATTATTACCCCTCTTTGACAAACATACAGAACATGCTAAGATTAAGTTAACAGGACACACAAGCACAACACAGACCTTGAAAATGTGAGAAGCAGAAGAATATTGGCAGTAAAATAGCCCATTCCTAGTGTTTGTAATTTCGCATGCAGACCAGGCCTGTCTCATGCTGCTTTTGAGAGTTTTGCAGAGTCCATAAAGATTGACATTTCTGTGTCTTTTGTGCACACATTTTCAGCCCTGGCAGAACAGCAGAAGCCATATTCAGTGGTTGATGACAATGGTTGTAATTTGTTTACAGTTGGAAGAGTGTGTAGCAACCTTTAAAGACTGCAGGAGTTACTGCTGGACACAATTCCTCAAGAAAAAATACTCAGGTAGTTGAAATCAATTATTACAAACCTTCATTTCTTCAAAGAAAATTTGTTTAAGAAGACAATCCTGATTGCAATTATATTTTTGCTGAAATGAATGTTATTGTGTACCCTAATTTTTCTAAATGTACAGACAATTAATTTCCACGTTATTCCCCTTTTGAAGCCATTTTCAAGAGTGCTTTTATCACACATTTAACAGATTTTTTCCCCCAGAACTTTATAAATAAATAATTGTGCATATTCATAACATCAACACTAATTTAAAATGTTCCAGCTGCCAAGTTGGTTCAACTATTCCTCTCCAAATAATTTATATCTTGTTAACAGCTCACGTCTGCAAACATTTGGAAATGGATTTGTGATCCACCCTATCTCAATGCCACACCCTCAGCCACCAGACAAATTCCTGAACAAAGGAAGCTCACAGCAGCAGCAAGTTTTCTGTAGGCCCCTTTCTTCCACCTGGGACCACACAGGGAATCCAAAATTAATTCAGCTCTAAGAATGGCTGTGCAGGAACAACCACTTTCCCTTCGCAGCGCCCACATAAAAGGTTGAAATGGGAAGCTGGGTGAGAGGATGTTAATTAAGCAAATAGGCACTGAGCATGTCTGCTAAACTAAAAAGAGGGGTTTTTTTTTTCTTTATGAGCCACTGGAGGAGTTTCACATCAAATAAATAGTTGTTTTATTTGTATGGGTTTTGTGGTCCTTTGCTTTCTTTCAAGAAAGATTCTGTCAAATGAAATCAGGTTTTCAAGGCAAAGGTGTTTTTTGGTCCTGATGAAGAAAAAGGATATTGGCAATAAAGAATAGTATTGAGAAGTACCTGCTGAGGAGGATGTGCATTTCCCACTGCAGCATTACCCTGAAGCACTGACTGTTCCAAAAGGTGCCAAGGAGCTGTCAGCAACTGCATTAAAAACAAATGGTATTTTCTATGTCAATCCCAAGTCTATTTCAAGTCATTGTTAATGTCAGTGAATTAATTATGTTGTACTGTACAGAATGACATGGAGGCATGAGGAAAAATGTATTAGATTTTCTTCAGATTTTTATAAGAAATATGTTGAAAATACGCAGAGTAACCTGTCAGTTCTTCCTTTCAGTATGGGCAAATTTATACCCTGCTATAGTTTGTGACTCTGTATTTCAGTGAAGAAACCTCCTGTGATCTGAAAACTACAGGATTTGGCCTAGTATGTTATCGTGTCTAAAATAAACCTTTTATTTGACTGATCTTTGTTTTGTTGAAAGGAAATTCAAGTAATTTTATACTTTCCCAAGAAGTTTTTATTATTCTAATTCCTACTTTCTCAAGAAGTTTCCATTCACTATTTAAACATACACTGAGAAATTAGTGTTAGCCCGTTCTGTAAGTGCTTACGGTGAATGGGATGTTGGCCCCACTGAAATCATGGCATGGGCACGCTTGTCCACCCCAGTGTCAGATCCCTGTGAGGTGGCCCCAGCGTGTGCCCAGCTCTCGGGCATGGAGGTGCCTGCCTGCTCTGGGTCACTTTGCTTTGTCTGAATGTGCTGCCTTTCCTCAGCTTTTGGGGATTTTTTTTTAATTTTTTTTTTTTTTTTTTCTGGCCTTATCTGCTGTGAGCAAGTGCAGTGGTTTTTCCATCACTCCACCCTGGGCTGTGGGGTGATGGAAGAACCCCAACACACGCAGCTCCCTCAGCCCCTCCTCACAGGTGTGTGCTCCAGTCACCGTGACAGTCTTTGAAACAGCATCGATATCTCCTAAAGCCTTGATCCTACCTACACACAGGCAGCTCTCTGCCTTACCTACATGTTTACTACTATTAGCAGTTCCTGATACCCAGCTGATTAACAATATAGAGAATAAAAATTTTAGCTCTCCTGAAAGTATTTTTTTAGAATTAAGGATGAACATAAGTAAAATTGGAATGCGTGTAATAGGTGTGTTCGTGAGGCCAGAGAAGAGCAACAGGGCCGGGGGAAGGCTCTGGAGCACAAGTGTGATGTGAGGAGCAGCTGAGGGAGCTGGGCGTGTTTACTGTGGAGGAAAGGCGGCCCAGGGGAGACCTTATCGCTCCCTGCAACTCCCTGAAGGGAACGAGCAGCCAGATGGGGGTCCGGCTCTGCTCCCAAGCAATCAGTGACAAGACGAGAGGGCACAGTCTTAAGCTGTGCCAGGGGAGTTTTAGGTCGTATCTTAGCCAGGGTTTCTCCACAGAAACGGTGATCACACATTGGAAAGGGCTGCCCGGCGAGGTGGCAGACTCACCATTCCTGCCAGGTGCTCAAGGAAAGCCATTCAGCGCCACGGTTTGGTTGTCGCGGTGCTGTTGGGTCACAGCTTAGACCCGGTGACCTCGAAGGTCCTTCCCAGCCCATTCGATTCTGTGTGTGTGAGGTTCACTGATCCCGCGGGGGGCGGCACTGCCGGCAACAAGCGCGGAGCGCGACGCGAGCGGGCCCGGCTCTGAGGGGACGGACGCCGGCTCCGAGGGGACGCCGTCCCCGGCCCCTGGGGGCGGTGGCCCAGCTCCGCCCCGCCCCAGCTCCGCCCCGGCGCGTCTGTGGGCGGGCGGGCCCCGCCGCCGCAGCGCCCCCG
>VZUI01038312.1:0-64751 GCA_013401135.1 Cettia cetti | reverse complement strand
AATAGTAATAGTAATAGTAATAGTAATAGTAATAGTAATAGTAATAGTAATAGTAATAGTAATAGTAATAGTAATAATAATATCATGAATGTAATGTATGTAGCTAGTTATTCAAATCAGCCAAATGACTTCTAAAGAATTTTTCATCACAGTGGTAAAGTTAATCTGAATCCAATGCAAGGAAGTTAACAACAGAGAACTGCAAATAATAAAATTATTTCTGATTAGCCTAGGAAATTTTATATCCCCGCTGATGGTGAGCCATAAACAAAATAAAGAGCAATGTGAGCAGCTATCTTCTAGAAGGAACAGTCTATATCATACATGGATAAGTTTATAGAAAGCCTTGTGTATCTGCAAGGTCCGGCCGGGGCATAAAGACTTTCCTTGCTCTCCTGTGTGGGCCACAAGCCCTGTGGATTACAGAATCCTGGAGAGTTGGCTCTCATGGCTGTTGCTTTGTTTGGGAGGGCACAGAGTCAGAAAAGGGATGATAGCAGCCATGCTTCACACTGACAGCTGCCTGAGCAAAGAACAGACACAGACAAGGGACTAGGCAGAGAGTCACCTCGCAGACAGCAGGAGAAAATCTATGCAAGGATTTTCACATAAATATTCCTTTGCAAAAGTATCCTCCCATGACTTCTAACTTAACACCAAGTGATAGATCTGAGAGTCCTTTGCCATCCTTGAGATATGCCAAATGTGTCCTTGCATTTGTATCTTGGCCAGAAAAAAGAATAGGCATGACCCTGAGAAACAGCAGGAAGGAAAGGAAAATAAAGATCGAATCCTTATTACCTAATATCTTAGTGTTAGAAATTGTCATTTATGCTAGAGAAACACTTTTTTCTCTGGTCTTGGACTCTTCTCTTAGCAGTGAAAAGCAGACCCAAACCTGTACAAAGTTTCTGTCATGGATAATGCAGAAAGTCTCAATAACTACCCCAGGCTAAAGTGCTAACTATGAGAGGGTTACATTTAGAGGAAATGACTTCTGGAAGAGTCTTGATTTTTCAATGGGAAGGTTTTTATAGCTATGACATAATTTTTTTTTTTTTTTTTGAGCATTGGCTTTGGTCACTCTGCAGATCTTCCCTAAAACACGTGTCACCCAGAAATTCAGCAGAAGATGGGTACTTGATTTCAATGGCTCTTTCAGGAGGCTAAGATGACCTTGGTTTTTACCATGTGCCAGGTCTGGAAAGATGAAAAGCAATAACTGTGGTGTAGGAAAGCATGGAAAATACAATTTAATTGACAGAATTTGCATTTAAATGGAGTTTTAAATAAAAACATGTAAGAACCTTACAGATACAATATTTGTTACACCTTATGATGGCAATTTCTTAATGTTTCATTATATTTCCTTGACCCACAGGCATTTGCAAATGCCTGCAAAAATTTAGGCTAATTTTAAGACTGAAAACTCTCCTAAACTTTATGCCATAAAGATTGTTTTAGCTTTTTGCAATTGGTATGAAAAATATTTGACTACTAGCTTTGGCAGCAAAGATCTCATTATTGGGACCCACGTACTCTGCTTCTAATAAAGACTTGGGATTGTGAAAGTGACAGGAAGGTGTACTTTGAGCTAAAATGGATAAATAGATGGGTCTTCTACCAGCAGTAAAGAATGAAGAAAAACACATGCATATTCACAGTTACGAAGACAGGCAGTTAATAAGTAGCAGCTGGTGAGTTAACATGTGGATACCATATTCAAACCCAAACCAAAGTGGAAAAAAAAAAAAATCCATGATAAATAATGCAGTTTAGTTTTAAGTATAGTACACAATTCTATCCTGCCAGGAATCTTAAAACTTACTGTTTGGATAAGGCCTGAAATAGAATATATGAAGGAATAACACCAGTAACACAGAGGCAGAAAACCTAAGAAAGGCATAAGTTGACATATTCTGTCATAAAAAAGCTGGGAGAAAAACCTCCCAAGGGGACAAGGACTTCATTTTTCAGTAATGCATGCTAGTGTGAATTAGGAACAGGAACTAAAATGCTATGAAATCAATGTAATTAAAATATCTTGCCCAGGGGCTGGGAAGAGTATCATGAAGGAGAAAGTTGTATTCCTTTCACACAGGAATGCATGCATGTGCTTATGTGTCATCAATATCACTCTTTTTTATACCATGAAAATAGTTTTCCTCTTCATCAGCCCAACATTCTGTCTCTCTGGTGTATAGCTACAGCAGTGGGAAGAAGCAAGAGAAACAGGAAACTGTATAAGGTTAAACTGCTGAAAAAAATCTGAATTAGCATTAATTTTTAAGCCCTAAATACCAGATAAAGTGTATGAAAAATCCTTTAGGATGTACCCAGCTCTACACCGAAGAGAAAAAATAGGCACAAAATGTGTTAAAAAGCAGAGCCAAAAAACCCCAAGAAGGGCAAATGAAACCATGTGAACCTTCCAGTCTGTGTCTAGGGCTGGGAGATTACTGGATAATCTAGAGGTGTGACTCATGCAGCCATACTTGCTCACTTTTAGTCAGTCCTTTATCTCATCAAATAATCCATCCAAATTCAGGCTGCCTGCCCAACAGCTACATCAACAGAGATCAGTCAATCAACCCCCTCAATAGTGCATTCTGTTAAATTGCATTATTTTGCTGGGCACCAGACCAGGTTGTGTGATGTTGTCCTCCTTTGGCAGATGATGTTGGGGATAACAGCAACAGAGACCAAGCTACTTTTACCTTGGCAATGTTAAGGTGTTGACAGTTGGTAAGTCACAGGTGAGTGAATGATGTTACATGCATGAAAGTGTTCTTGATTTGGCTGAGGTAGAGCTAGTTTTCATCACAGAAAATAGGGAGCAACTTAAGACTTGCTTAACAGCCTTAAGTCTTAAGTTGCTCCAGCCTTAAGTCTTAAACAGCCCAAGGCTGTTTCCTGAGGAAGTTAGTAAGATTAACCATAGATGCTGCAAATTCACTGAATTCCTTGCATGGCAGCTTCCTGGACATAAACCCCTAAATTAAGACAAATCTGTTTCAAAATTTCTCAAGGGTATCCTCAAAATTATGACCGGGAAGCTTTTGCTTTAATTTCAATTAAATAGAAGGTAAGATATTGATTCCTCCATCCTCAGGAATTAATATTTGTGCTATTCAAGGTACTGAATCTCTTATGTGAGTTTAAAATGCCAAGCAAAGCTGAGAAACCATTAATAACATGAATATAAAAGCAATCTAATGGATTCATTATAATCTACATACACACATAAAAATTGATTATAATCTACCACGTCTCATCCTGAAGCACATATTTTGGTTTATAGCACCTCATTAATTTTAATTGTAAACCTAGGAAATAATCTCCTTTTCTCCCTGCTAGTATACAGAATGAGAAAATGGGACTGATACATTTGTCATTTTGTTTCAAGTCGTTAACTTTCCCTTCAAATACAAGCCTGTACAGAGTTTATGAGGCATAGATCACGTTTTTAAAGCCCAGTAGAAAATAAGGGATTTTTTAATAAAAAAAAAAAAAAAGAAGAAAAAAAAAAAGGACAGAGATAAAGGACTATCAGAGGAGGATCATAAACTATTTATCCCAACAACTCGGGTTGGAATAGGTCTGTCCTTCTCTTATATCTGGTAATATATCCATGAATTCACAACGAAATTGCATTTTTAAATTACAGTTCCAATTACTGTAATGGCTTGCAGTTTCTGTGTCTTCTAAATATTCCAAGACTTACAAACAACAATAAAGGAGAACAGAGAAGAAAAAGCACAACAGTTGTCATCTTTATATTATCATCTGTCCTTATTATGTTAATGTACTGAAGGAATTGGACCACAGCAGACCTAGAGTGTATCGCACTGACAACTGCACAATCTCTTTTTAATAAGAGCAAATACTGCAAGATGAACTTTCCTTCATTATTTGACAAAATTCCTGTGTTTGGAGAAACAGAAACTGAAATAATTTAATATTAAACTGTGAGCTACAGTGCATAGTTCTAGCTTTGCAGTGCAGAATAGTACTGTATCCCTATTGTATATCCTGCTATAGTGTACTGTTTTTTTCATGCCTTAGTCACCCACTTGCAAACAGCATTTGACTCTGGCTAATCTGGTTCTGTGCTCATTATAAGTTTCAGAACTGCGACCACCTGCTCTATGTTGCATGAGCACCCCAGCTAGGATGCTGATGTCTTTCAGGAGTCTATAAAATTATTCAATCTATCAAAAGAACATTGAGAGGAAGGCTTCTTTTGCATTTTTTCATCACCCCGGACTTGTTAAACAGAAATATGTTAAATTTCAGTGGATTATTTAACCTGTAGTCCTGTATAACACTGTCTAATGAACTTAACTCAAATTATCCTTAATTTATTTTAATTATTTTTTTAACTGAACTGAGGCAGTTCATTAACAGTGAACCCTGAGCCTTCTAGACTGACTGTGTAGAGTCTTTGGCCAGCAACTGCTGCATTCAATATTGTTTAACAAGCACTATCATCTAAGAAATATATTCTACAGACTACTACCCTCTAAACCTTATAATGTGTAAAAGCAACCAGGAACAGATAAAGCCCCGGAGGTCTTAAAGACTTGCATTTTGCAGGAATTAAGGGTGTATAAATTTTATGTGCTAGGAAGAAAGTAATATATCACTCACAAAAACCAGCCGAAATAAAGCAAATAAAACCCAGCTGTAGGGTCTGACCAAAATGTCTTTTTATCTGTCTCATCATTAGTATTACATATTTGAGTGTGTGAGTCACAAAAATGTACTGTAAATCTTCTTTTGATTCAAACTAATTGTGTCTGCTTCTACATGATTACCTGAAATTTGGGGAAAAATGGTATAGAAGCCCACTGAGAACAGCAGAGAAAACAACAGGTTTTTTTCCACTTTCTAGTGTCTGCTAGAAAGAATCTCCTCTTCAAAATAAACACTTCTTTTCATAAATACTAAATTTATTAAACTAGTAAGTCACCTGTTTAATTTGTCTGGTTTTTTAGACTCCTGCTGCTAGGTACTTAATCCTACATTCCTGTATTTCTTTTCAGGACGACCATTCATGTAAATCAGTGTTTACTTGGAACTAAAGTGCAGCAAGAAAAAAGGATGGACTTTTAAAATATTTGGAAATACCAGTATGTCAAATTCTTAATACCTTTCAGTGCACACTTTGTATCTTGGCAAATTTAATCCAAAGTGCATTTTTTAGATTTATTTAGAAGACTATGGAGACAAGAGAGTTTTCATGATTTATATCTGAAAAATAGCTTTGTTTCTTTTGTGACTCCAGAATAGTAAGCATTCACTCTGAATATGCAGGAGCCAACTGCTGCTCCTATGCATGCACATCTCTATTTAATGTACTTTATCTGAAATTGTGGAGAATGCAATCCATGTTGCAACTCCTTTAGAAAAATGACCCCTAATTTTTTACACTTGTCATTCAGAATTTGGAGATAATTTTGTTAGAAATCCACAGCCAATGGAAGCACTCACATGTAACCAGAAGAGTGTACCATACAGAGAACTGTACTTTTTTTTTCAAACTGGGCTCCTGGACAAAATCTGTGCACAGGAACTCCCATTAGGAAACACATAATGATTCTCTACCATAAATTAAATCAGTCTGAGTTTGCAGAATTCACTTCAGCATCCATTAGGCAAAGGAAAGACTGAACCAATTGCATTTTATCTACTGGCCAGCCTCAGGTTGGCAAGAGAACAAGTAGAGATGGTTCAGAACAGGCAGGAGTACACAGCAAAGGCTCCCATTAGCCCAGACATCAGCTACTACAGTGTGAATCCCTGCCAGTATCATCCAACAGCTGGCAGATCCTTTAATACTTGCAAACTCCATGAGAGTATTCAGGTCTCATTGCTATCACCAGACTGCAGAGCATAACTGTGGTATTCACCTTGCAGATATAAAACCAAGAAGGCTATGCAGAAATACTGTCTAGCCAAAGCATAAATGCACAAATACAGAAGGGCTGAGGATTTTTTTCGGTTCATAGTGGGAAAGAACACAAATTAAAAATATTGACAAATGTGCAAAAAAAAAAAAAAGCTTAAATAAATATTTTCAATACAGAAAAAAAAATTAGGCAACAGTCAGCCTCCTAGAAATTTTATTGCCTGCATGATATGGAAGAATATTGAGAGACAGCCCAGTGTGGTCTGGTTCCCTGTAGTCCAGGCTGCTTAGGAAGGCATGGCATCAGCCAGGAACTTACAGCTATTGATACAAAGTCAGACAGGTATATTGACTCCTTGGATTGTCTATAAAAATGGAAATTTATCAGAAACACACTACACCCCATGAATTATTTAGCAGCTGCCTAACCCTGCTCAGTACTGCAACTCTGGCAACAGTCAGTGCAAGCAGAAAACTTTGCTTGGTACTTGACTGAAGTATTGCAATCTCATAAATTAATTAGGTGCAATCTAGTGGTCTGACATTTTCCTGCTGAGCTCCATAGTGACTTTATATCTAGGACAAGCTCACAATTAACATTAAACTGTGCTGCCACCGAGTTGCCTTGAGAAATGGTCCAGTACCATTTTTGAGAATTTAGTTTGGGTTTTTACTGCATTTTGGTGCTGTTTTTATAGTCCTTAATTAACACGAGTAGGTAGATAAGTACAGTATTTTCAAGCAAGAAGTAAAAAAGACAATGTCAGAACAAACAGGACTCATTTCTCCAAGGTACTTAGTCCTCAGATGTCATGTTCATACAGCCAAACTGAATGCAGCCAGAGCATAGCTGCAAGTGCTCAGCAGCTGGTAGGATGAAAACCTGCAATCTGTTGCAAAAGAAAATGCACTATATATATATATATATATATATATATATATATAAGCAAATTAAAATATAAATAGTAAAGAACACTTATACATGCAGAACAAGATGCTTCTCAAAATCCCATAGGTCACCAACTGCCTGGATACAGCTATGATATTGACTGGATGTTGAATCCCTCTTTTGTCAGGTGTGCTACTTGATAAACAAGAGCAGAAGCAGAAGGAGCAGAGGAGCTTACCCTTTGCTCTTATGCCACAGTAAATCCCTCTTTCTTTCAGAACCAGCACAACAGGCATGTCTCTCAGTTTTAGCACATCATGCTGTCACCTTCTCAGAAAGTATCTTTGCATTCCAGTAAATGGCACCACCCAAAGTTATTTTCCAAAATGGATGTGAAGCCCTGCTAAAGCCAAATTCAGGCCACTTGCTGCAAGCACACTGATGAACTCACCTCTCTCACATCCTGTGCTGAGCTGCTCCATGCCCATACAAGAAGAGATTTCTCTCCAAGTAGAAGCAGCTCACGTTTTGTGCTGTAACAGTACAGCCCCCAGTCCACTTTGAGAAACAACAGCTGTCAGTTTAAATGGTTCGGTTTGATTAAATCAATGCAAAATAGAAGCCGTCATTAATGAATCCTTCACCTTCCCCACTGTTTCAGTGATTACATATTAAGCTTTCAGGGTAATATTAGAACCCACATTTCCTTCAAATCTTTAGACAGCTAATTTGGGGGTTGTGATTTTTGAGAAGAGGCTGATTCCAGCTTTTCAGCTTTTTCAAAGTCAGGGACAAAGAATTTTTCCCATGTTCTTGAAACATCAGTAAGATGGGGCAGTGTTAGAAACACAACAGTTCCTTTTTTACAAACCTGTATCATTAAAATATTCAGAAAACATACTGAATATTAATGGAGTGAGAAAATATCCTTTGGTTTATATTAAAGAGTCCCTCATCACATAAAATACTGTGGTAGCAAGAGTTGCTGTGGGAAAAGGAAGAGCTCAGAGTGTTCTGTGTTCAGTTCATTCACTTTCACAGGTTCTGCCTTCCCAGGAGACACACAGGAAAAAAAATAGATATAGTAGGAAAAGAGGAAGGACTGAAAAAGCTGCTCACTTGTGCTTACTACCCGTTTAACCAAAGGCATGAGTGGAAAACCAGCCTCTGCCTCCTCCTCTTCCACAAGGAGAGACCTCATTCCTGACACTCCCATGTGATCATGAAGTGGAAATGGATCCTTACTTTGTCAAGTGTTGAACACATCAGACAATAAAGAAAAAGACACGTTAGAAGTTGAGAGACAAAAGTACCTCACCACATGTCCATGATGCCCTGCAGTAATTTGGAACTGCACCACCTGGCATGGCCTGGCACTGACCACTCTCTGAAATATTTTGTCTTGTGAGGATCCAACCAGAAAACAAATATTTCGCTATGAATCAGTGACTGAGAGAGACTGTTCAAAGATGTTTCTACATTAAAGTGCTGTAATTCAATGTCTTCTTTGGTTAATAACCTGTGAGCATCTTCAATATTTTCCCCTGACCACTAAGAAAAGGTGCAGGGCTACAAAGTAGAGCAGAGGTCCCTGAAAATCAAAAAAGAATTTTCAGCTAACTGAAATTTATAAAAAATAGGTCAAGTTTTAAGGCAATTGTCTAAAAATCCCTTGTTCAATTTTGAAGTTCTCCATTCAAATTGGCTTGATTTAGAACATCTAAAATTTTGGATGACTTAATGTGAAAAAGGAGGAAGTTTAGGGCTTTTATATGTCCAGATGTCTGGCTTCAAGTTCAAAATATTGCTGCAGAAGGAATTCCTTGCTCTTCATATGAACATAATGTGGGAAAGCTCTTTGGGGCCACCCGTTTGTGGATATTTTGGAGATATCTGGGAGTTTTTTATCTTTTAGATTTGCTACTTTATGAAAAGAGGAGTTGATATTCTTACTTGTGAGCTAGAAATTAATAGTAAAGTTATTTTTTCCAAGACTATAAAAGGTTGAATATTTATGGCTGTTTTATTTGTCATGCGCAAAGGCACACCATCATTCACCTGTGTGAATCTTACATACCCCCTATGAAGATCATTTACAGCTGAAAATCTTGGAAATGCTTCCTGCTCTATTTTACAGCAAATATAAATCTTCTATTCAAACAGATTCTGAATAAAATGGAAATAAGCACTTAAATAAGATCTCTAAATGTGACCGGTGTTCGCTTTTTTGCCTTTACAGCCTTCTGCTCACTATGTAATTTGTGATGTATTGTATATTTCAAGGTTTTTTTTTAATGTTTCTTACTAATAGAAAAGTTATCCCAGATCCCAACTCTTCTGTTACTGTTACCTTCTTTTCCGTCTTTGAAACTTCGTCAATGCTAGTTAACAAAGCTAACTTTGATATTAAGATAAAGTATAATTAAATATTTCAACTCTTCAAATTCTTTCTGTAGCAGTGTTTAATATCCAGGGATTTTGAAAAAAACAGAAGGGAGTATAAATTCTTGATTCTGAAAATCTGTTCTACTGAGTCAATGTGTGTTTTCCCCCAGTAGTATTTACAAACTCGTCTGAAGAGTTTCTAGTGCATTATCCCTCCACACCAGATTTGTTAGCGGGAAGCGTCAGTTTAACTTCAATGACCTATATAAGTTTACATTTTAAGATGATCCTACCTAGTGAAATCACATAACATTTCTCATTGGCTTCCTATAAGCTCTATAGAAAGGTACCTATAAGAAAGATACAAAATGCAGAGTGATTTTATCTCCCAGTTTTTCATTCATTAAATGGGACAAGGAGAAGAGAGCTCATTTCTTTGTTCCCCTGATAGAAAGCACAACACTTTCCAGAAGTTCATCACCCTTTCCTGACACAAGTGGCTGCAAGAAACACCCATTTTCCCACCATTTTGCTCTCCTTTCTCTCAGCTTCTCTGTGTAGCCCTATGGAGTGATAATATACATTCACAAAATGACCCTCACCTGAAACTTCCTGCGGTATTACCAACCACATGCCCTGCCATCAGCTGCTGTCATGTTTCACTTACAAGAGTTTGCAGTTTGATCCCTGCCATATTTCCTGTGCCTTAGAACAAAACCCAAGCCCAAATGAAGACATTGCACAAAGAAGACTCAGCCCTGTGGAAGGACACAGTATACACCAGTTCTTTTGTAAAAATACAGGTGAGAAGGTGCCATAAGAGAGCTAAGTGGTTAAGACTATGATTAAGAAGGGTTGGAAGATAGTGAGAGAGGGAACATTCAGTGATTGGTAGGTTAAAAGTTCAGCTCATAAACAGAAATTGCAGTTGGAAAATGGATAACAAAGTTTTTGTGGTTTAGATATTCTTGCCACTTGCCTAAATCTTTGAGACCCATGGGATCTTCTGAGGTTCAATCTCATTGTCCACACAGGCTGTAATCCTTGAGTGAAGGATCTACAAATAACTAACCTTCTCAAACTGTCAGGACTTGTAGCAAAATTTGCTGAGGCAGGACTGTAACATAAATACTGCTTTGACAGTCAGCACTGCAATGTGTTGAGAGAAATAATTGTGCTTTTCCAGATACAGCACAGAGATCACATGAAAATGGTTCAGTCAACTTTTCCTTCAAATTTCCTTCAAACATACCAACCCTGTAATTGCAAGGGTACCCTAATATTCAAAATAGAGACAAATTATGACATTGTGCATCTCATCAAAGTCTCTATTTCTGCATTCAAACTACTAATATATACTTACAATGACCTAAAGTGTTATACCATTCTCTTTCTTATACACAGATGTAAAAATTAATAATTAAATCATTTAAATATAATCACTTACCACTTTACAGGCTGTAATTGCTTTCCACTTTCTTCACCTGGTTATTCCTCTGTAAAACTACACATCTGATTTTAGTATTTGATAATGTCTGTTGGCATCAGGGACTTTCACACACTCGTCCTCTGAGACAGGTGGAGTTGGCACTCAGTTGTGACCCGCAGTGGTGCACACACTGCATGATGGTCTTCATGGACCTGCATGCTCCATAATCCTGCAGATTAGTACAGAAGATGCCACCTCCCAGCCTCAAGATGAAGCAGCTGGGAGTCCCATGGGATTACACAGGTGTATATTCCTGCAACACTGCTACATCTGGTGTTGCTCCATGAGATGTTCATCCAAGACAAGGCATCCACCAAAAGATGTGGTTGAAAAAAAAATGAATCCCTGAATTCAAAAGATATTTGTAAAAATTGTTTTCCTTTCCAGATTGATCAAGACACAGCCAGATCCTCAACTAAATGTAGATCACAAGAATGTAGACCACAGATACAGAGACTTCCATGTAAATTGGGCTATTTTGCTCTTAAATAGGAAAGTCTTACCAGGAGTAAATTAAAGTACACAGACCACATGATTTTGCTTAATCACAGAATCACAGAATCGCTAAAGTTCGGAGAGATGTCTAAGATCATCAAGTTCAACCATTAGCAAAGCATCACCACCATATTAGCCAGTCAACCATATCTCCATCTACACATTTTTTAACATTTCCAGGGATGGGGATTGAAACTCTTCCCGTGGCAGTTGGTTGCAGTGCCTGGTAACCCTTTCAGTGAAGAAATGTTTTCAATAATGCAATCTTAAACCTTCACTGGTGCAACTTGAATCCATTTCCTCTTGTCTTGTCATTTATTGTAGAGGAAAGGACAGCAACCCCCACTTCACTGCAGCCTCCTGTCAGGTAGTTGTAGAGAACAATTAGGTCACCCCTCAGTGTCCTGGCCAAACAACTCCAGCTCCCTGAGAGCTCATAAGACTTGTGCTTGTGACCCTTCATCAGCTCTCTTGTCCTTCTCTGGACATGCTCCAGGACCTCAATGTCCTTCTGGCAGTGAGGAGGCTCAAATCTGAACAGAGTATTTGCAGTTCTGGTGACCCACACCCCGAGGTCGCTTTCCAGCAGGCAGCTTTCCAGCCTGTAGCATTGCATGAGGTCGTTGTGACACAAGTGCAGGACCCGAAATGTCACCCAGCTGAACTTCATACAATTGGCCTTGGAGCACCATTCCAGCCTGTCCAGGTCTCTCAGAAGTCACTACCCCCAAGCAGATCAACACTGTCAGGAAAGTGAATTTTTGCTGTTGTTGGAACTCAACATACAATGGGTGATATGTGTGGGTGTATATATTTCATACATATGAAAGACATAAAATTACGCTTTTCCATGTGTCCCTATATGCCCATACTTATCTATCAATCCCTCACCATGCTCTTCTAAAGTGGGGCAGGTATATGAAGGATGGTTTGTATCAAACAGCCCTGAGCATTACACAATATGTGTTCTATTATCACTGCATCACAGAAACCACCTTGTCTTCCCATCTGTGTTTTCTGACTCTATCTGGTTTGAACTCTTCTTGTAGCTACTATTTCTCTTTCTAGAGTTTACCTGTACTATGTTAAAATCCTTCATTTTCCCAAGCAATTTAAAATGAGATACTGGTACCCTCTCTAACTGTCATTTATCCTCTTTGCCTTTGATCTTCCCAGTATGTCTTAGTATTAAATACATAATAAATACATACTGGGAATGTATCCTAGCATTATTAAATGGAATTCAGAAACGTGTCAAAAACAGCATTGGAAACACCACCCCATATGTTTATGAAAACCATTGTGACGCTACAGAAGGGATTCAGGTTGAACAGCCTATAAAAAACATGAACAATTTACAATGCAACATTGCTTGGGAAAGAAATAATTTTCTCCAACAAAAAAGACCACTCTACACCCCTGCTCTTACATGCAAGTCTGCCAGAAATAGTCTCTCATCAATACAGAATATATTGTCTTGGAACTCTATGGCCATAAGGACTTGGTGTCATCTGCACACTTATTGAGAGTGCACTTGATCCCTTCATCCAGATCATTGTTAAGGACTTCATTGATTATTATTTATTATTTATTATTTATTAGTATTATTGATTATTGATAAGGATAAAGATATTAAACAGACTTGGCTGTTTAATCTCTGTTTAATATCTGTAAACAGATATTGTCCCTTCGGACTCTCACTGGTGACTGGCTGTCAGCTGGGTTTAACTCCACTCATCACTCCTTTGTGGGGCCAGCATCCAGTCAGTTTTTTAACTCAGGAAAGAACACACACAAGCCATGAGGAGCCAGTTTCTCCCGGAGAATGCACTGGGAGACAGCATCAGGGGCAGTGTATGAAGTCCAGGTAGACGATACCCACAGCCTCGCCCCTTTAGTGAGTCATCTTGTCATAAAAGGACACCGGGTTGCTCAAGCAGGACCTGCCTTCCATAAACCCAAACTATCTGGGTCTGATCCCATGGCTGTCCTGTACATCCAGTGACAGCACTCAAGATCCCAGCTCTAAGGCCAGGATGACAGGCCTGCAGTTCCTGAATCCTCCTTCTGGCCCTTCTTGTAGCCAGGAGTCACATTTACTAACCTTAGTCACCTGGGACCTCCCCAGTTAGCCAGGACTGCTGATAAATTAGTAGGGAACCTTCCTGAGTATTAAAAATAATTTGAAGGAAAATCATGCTGAATGCTTAGGTCTAAGTGTAATAAATGTGTTTTATTTTTACATGTCTCAAGATAGAATGCCTGGTTTATTATACAGCTTTATTGAATAGTTGCCTTCAAAAATTTTTTCCACCCTCCAGCAACATATGTAAATTCCACTAGAAATTATCTTCACATTAAAGCTATTATTATATTGTTCCATATTTTACTATTTCATAGAAAGTACAATCAAGTTTCCTATCCCAGAGCACATCACAGATTGCACAGGAATCAAAACCCCAGTGTCTATGCAGTGTCAAAATATGTCTCACCATGAAAAAGACAGGCTGTATTCTGACACAAGATAATTCAGTATAAACAGTGTGACAGATGGATGGTATATTTGAACTGGTGCAAATTACATAATTTCCTTTATAAGTTAGAAATCCATTTCCATTTGGGAAATTTTCGGTAGAGAAAAAACACAAGCTGAGCTCTTAGCTTAGTATCAGTACAAGAAAAATATTTAACCCAAAGGAATTGTTTGGATAGGAAAGGAAGTATAGCAGCCAAAAGCAGAGCAGAGAAGTCTTTTTCAACAACTGTAAAAATGTTCAGATTTAAGGAATGCTATCATCCCAGCTTGCTCTGTCATGGAGCAACTCTACTGACTTGTAAAGGGACAGGAGAGAAAAACAAATCAAGAAGCTTTCAACACTAGAGAGCTTCTGGGAAATGCAAGCTGACTCTGTTCTGCCTATCAAAATAATTTGGCATTATAGCACATAATTAGGTGAGAACAAACACACATGCATTCTGCTTTAGAAGACATTGCTTGAGTGTTTTATGCTAAGCACTAAATACAGATATATTCATTCCATATAGCACAAAGAGGTTATCGGGAGGGGTTAAGGAAGGGGTGGAGTGTGTGGAGAGAAGCCTCCTGGAGAGTGTGAGGGCTCAGATGCTGGTCCCCCTCAACCTTGGTAACAGCACCAAGGGTGGAAAAAACCTCCCTAGACAAACAAGCAGAGCAGAGCAAGCTAACCTTTGAGCTGGAGGAGCCAATCTGAGGATAAAGGTTCAGCAGAAACTGATGTATGCATTGCTCATAATTCCTGACACCAAGCTATGGACAGCTGTCTGAAGGTGTTTTTTGGATAAATACAAAAACCTCAGAAACAACAGTAAAAACCTCAGAAACAACAGTAAAAACCTCAGAAACAACAGGGATTTATAGGGGAATAAGAACCACTGAAAGATCATCATACCAGAATAAGTTGCTGTTTCAATATTCCCGGTGCTATTATTTTAAGATAAACACCTGTGTGAATAACTGAGTCATATGTTTGCATTGGGAGACCACAGGAATATTTTTAGAATGTGATCTCTCTTTCAGGTTTACTGAAAGCATATTTTATTATTTTAACATCTTATTCTTAAGGAGTTCTTTGGAAAAATACTGTTTTGTTTATTGGATTTTGGTGGGGTTTGTGTGTTTTTATTTGTTTGTTTGTTTGGTTTTTTTTTTTTTTTTGGTTTTTTTTTTTTTTTTTTTTTTTTTTTTAAACTTTAATTAAGCCCCCTCAACCTGGAAAGATAAAAAGGAACTCTTAAAGTGACAGGTAAATAAAGGATGCAATAAAACCTGCACAAGGTCAAGCCGAGACAAGATCATAAGACAAGGAAAGAACAATGTTCCCTTTCCTCATACTAATACATACAAACCCAACTGCTTTGAAATCAAAGTGAAGGGGAGGTAGTTATATTACACTGCTGAGTAGAAAACAGGACATTTTTCAGGTGTACCCTAACAAGGAATTGCATCATATAATTTTTTATTCTGATTGCATTTCAGTCCTTGAATCTACTTTCATTGTGGTGCCAATCAGTAGGTATATCAAGCATGGAGAAAGAAAACCTGTACCAATCATTAACAGTAATTAACAAATCTAACAGTCCCTGGATTGTGGGCCATCTGGGCTGGCAAAACTTGCCATGCATACAGCACAGAATGGGGTCAAGAAACAGTGTGGATTTAATGTATTTCATCTTGTCAAAGTGGTTTTGACAATTCAACAGGACATTGTACTGATGGCTCTTAAATAATAACAAAAACAGTGAAATTTTTTTTTTTTTTCACAATATTATGTATCCTTGGAGGAGAAAACTCTTTGACTTTCTGTAAGTAGGCTGGGACTTGTGTTTACATAGTTCCAATATCTCTCTCCAAGGTAAGTAGTAAGTGACACAGTGAAGGCATCTCTGTGTTCTGATTAGCGTATAATGATGCACTGGCTATTTCTTACTCCTACTAGCTTCTCACAGTAACCACCTCAGAAGTATCCTCCAGACACAAAAAGACAAAAAAAATTAAAATAACTTAATTTCTGAAGACTTTGGGGATTTAGCGAGGTATTTAAAAAAATCTTAGCTTAGAAATTGCCACAAAGGTGGCAGAAGTTGCCCACAGCACATAGCACAGGGCAGCTTCCTACATTCCTCTTTTAACTTCAGTTCTGGAGCTAGACCATCATGAGGTTGTTCCTAATACTTCTATCAACTTAAAAATAAAATCAGTGTCTTCTAAGGAAAGCTAGGCATTTTCTTGCTCTCGTTGCATGAACATGTGCTATTAAACTTAAATTTTTTTTATTCTGACATTTAAACTGGTGTAACTCGGGAACTTACTGTTCACTTATTCACTGCTAAGGCTCATCAAAGTTATATGCTCCTGCAATTTTCTTTGACTGAATACTCCATTGTTGTTGATACAGGATTATGCTTTTGAAAATTATAGATCTATATAACTATCATTGTTAAAAACTACATAATGTAGTGGCTGTACCAAATCCTAACTTTAAAGACAAGGTTTTTTGAAGAAACAAGGCAGAAAACAAATATACAATTTGTGCAAAGGAACAGAATTATTTTGTACCAGTTTAATTGGCTTATAGAGTTGAAATACTTATGTATTTTTTTAAGATCCAAAATTTTTGTAGCTACTTTTTTTTCCACTGGAGCTCATTCTTGCCTATTTAATTGACAAATCTCACAAATAAGTGGTGAGCTGATAAAACAAGCTTCATATATTAGACATCTGGAATTCTATTTAATCAGAGTAGGAGGGTATCCTTATATTGCTAGCTTGGACAGATGGATTATATTCCTCAAAACTAAATAAGAGATGAGAATGAAGCAGAATTTTTTCAGCCTTGCTTATTTCATAGAAAGCTTATTGGTGGAGGGCTGCAACTGAAGGTAAACTTTTTCTTTCATCCTGAGGTGAATTTTTTTCTTTTAACTGGTATATTAAATGGAAGTCTTGTCATCCCTTGTTTCTTCACTTCCCCTCCCCACAGTATACACTAGGATCTTTTCTAATAAGGAATTGCTGTTTTGGGATTACAGTTTTCCTCTTTGGCAAGGGGTGGAGCATGCTGCAGAAGGGACTCGGAACTATTAATTGCATTTGGCCTTTCATTCCCTTCAGTACCTTAACACAAATATTTCTGATCATGGTTTGAAGGCATACTCTTAAAAATATGGGACTAGAAGTTATATACAAATATGTACAGGATTCAGTTGCTAATTTCCTCTAGGAAATCCATTCTTTATGCTTCATGTGTCATGCAAACTGCCAAGCCTGAAGCACCTAATTTGTGTTCTTTAATGGCATTTACACCAATATCAGAGATAGATTGAACAAATGCTTTTACTTCTATATATTCACTATAAACAATAGACAGCAAATAAACAAAGCAGTTGATTATTTTATTACTGTCTGTTGCATTTGCAGTTGATTTCACAATTCTATTTATTACATCCGTTAGTTTTTGTCTTTATTTCATGGCAGGCAATGGTGCTGAAATAAAGCAGTAGATGACATAAGAAAGTGCACTTCCCTGTGTTCAAAGAAACATGAGAAATACACGCTCAGTGTTTTTTAAACAAAATGGAAAATGTCTAGAGGCTCATGAAAGCAGCAGCTTCTGTGTGAAAGTGAAAAGTGAACTCTGACACTGCTATATCAGACTGAGTTGAACCATGAAAGCAATTAATGCCTTTTAGAGGATACTTATCTTTGTGTATCTTCTGTTTTCAGAACAATCATATGCAATGCTCTTTTGTCAAGAATATAAATTTTCTTTAAGCTATGAGCATTACAGTTCATTAATGCTGGGTTTCAGTGCTAATTAAATCCCCAATATAATTTTCAAGTACTGATGTAAAAGTTGCAGAGGTCAAGGAACATTTGGCTGCCATTCCTACTGTCTACAGTCCTTTGACTTCATGTTTAAGTAAGACTTTAAACAGCAGTTGATGGAGGAACAGCTTCTGTCTATTCCCTCTCCAGATCTTTCTCAGCTCTCTCAATTAGCTCAATTTACCTCCTGGCAGCTTTGCAAATGTAAAAAAATCCTGACAAATGAGATCAAATAGGAAGGCCAGAGTCGGAGAGCAATTCATTGATGTGATATCTGAGAATTTGTTAGAATTCTGTAGAATATCTCAAGTTAGTAAGCACTCATAGGATCATCATGCCCAATGACCTCCTGCTCACAGATTGCCTGAAACTAAACCATATGACTAAAGAGAGTCATCCAGACCCAATTTTGAACAATGAGTTGCTGACTTTCCTTAATTCAATTTCCTGAAGCCCATATAAAATGGTATATTGCAGTTCTGGGGAGAATATTCCTCAAGAACCTACATTTCTTTTCCCCTACTCATCACTAAAACAAGAGCAGAGATTATTAAAAACACATTCTTCTGATGGTCCTCCCATCAACAAACTTTATCAAAAGGAACTGCATCCCATCAGGACTCCTGGACTTACAGATATCAAGTTTGCCCAGGTATTCTCTAACCCAATCCTCCTTGACCAAGGAAAAATCTTCCTTCTTCCAGACCTTCTCCCTGGTCTCCTGGGTCAGGGATTCCTGCGGGCTGCCCCTGGTGGTTAAGGCTGAAGCAAAGAAGGCCCTAAGCATGGCAGCCTTATCTGCAGCACCAGTTGCAGGGTGCCCACCCCATTCAGCAGCAGGCGTGCATTTCCCCTTTAGTTACTGATGGACTTGAAGAAACCCTTCTCGTATTCCTTGACATCCTTGGCCAGGTTTAATTCCAAACCGGCATTGGCTTCCTCATGGCCTATCTGCACACTGACCATGTTCTTACGCTCATCCCTGCTTCCACCTCACATGCATATCCTGCTTATGGCTGAGTTTTGACAGGGGTTCCTTGTTGATTCATCCAGATCTCTTGCTCCTTTTGCCCAATTTCTCACTTATTGGGATGCATAATTTTTAGGCCTGGAAGAAGTAATCCCTAAGTATTAACTCTCCAAGATCCCTCTTCCCTGCAGGGCCTGTTCCCATGCGATTCTTCCAAGAAGATCCCTGAGGAGGCCAAAGTTAGGTCTCCTGAAATACCTGGTTGCTATCTTCTTGCTCTGTCTTTTCTTCTCATGATGCTGAGCTCCACAATCTTGTGGTCATTGTGGGCAACTCTGTTTGCCTGCTCTGGTCCCTGTGCTCATGGTCAGCAGTGCACCCTGGGCTGCTTTTTACAGGGAGATACTAAACCTTTGAGAGGCAAAACCCACTCACCTACATTATCTGTAATGTGCACTGATATGCCATTTAATGATCAGACATTTAATGGTCACTCCCTGTTTGACAGAAAATCCTTTGGCTTTAGTGACTCTTTCAAGTGATGTACTCCCAAACACTACAAGGGAAATTATTTCTGGAAGAAGGTGGAAGTCTCTTTTTCTTGATTATTGTAGCCACCTATATTAGTATGAATCACAATAAGAAAAAAAGCAAAGCAAAGAAAAAAGAAAAGAGAAAAGAAAAATATATTACTATCTCTTTGTGGTTTGGTGGCAAATAATGTACACATTATCCTAACATTATGCAAATATGACTGATAGTGCAGAATGGTGTACTGCAGCCATTGAGCTAGACAGTCAAACAAAAGGATGTGAAAACACCATCCTAAAATGTTGATTTCCTTCTAGAGAAACCTGTTTCACTTCCAGGAGCTTGGTTGGGGGTTGTTTTTTCCTGTTTTTTTTTTGTTGTTGTTGTTGTTTGATTTTGGTTTTGGTTTTGGTTTGTTGGATTTGTTTGGTTTAAATTTACCTTGAATGAATACTCCTAAATCTGGAAAATATTTTACTCAAAGATTTGCAGATTGAAGACAAAAAAAAAACCAAAAAAAAACCAACAAAACTTTGGATATTTTCTCAAACATTTCAAAACATTTTTAATCTTTTAGATATTTTTACATGCCCAGATCCAAGTATTGGATTCTGTTGTAAAAATGAAAATGCAGAATTATTCTTGGCAGACTGATTTCTCGGAAAAATTTGCATCATTGATTATGCATACAATACTATTTCTGAACTCCTTGTCTGGGAGGACACCTTATTGAATTTTCTTTCCTTGATGTTTGTGAGGTTCCCATTGGCACCATTCTTTTCCACATAAAAAATGAAAATCCTCTGAAATGGCAACTGAAGAGAAACAGCCACCACTCAGTACTCCTTACAGTATAGCAAAATGTCTGGCATGAACTTCTCCAAGATGACAAATGTTTGGATTTCTTTTTGCCCCCAAAAAATTTAAATGGGAGAAAAACAGACAAAACTTAGAAATATGGTATTTCAGGAATTTATTTGAACATAATTTAAAACAGCTTGGGTATCCATTTTCATAGGTACAACATGATTTCCAGGCTCAACAATTAAAAAATTGTAGTGGAGAGACTTGTTAATGAGACTTCCACATCTTGGATGACCTTCATAGTTACACAATCTGGTCTAGTCAGCACCTAAATAGCAGTATAAGGTATCATATTTTATATACTCCTTATTTCCTTGCATGCTCTCTAACCATTATTCATCCCTCTTCTAAGCATGCTAATGATACCAGCTTAGATTCCTTTCCATTCAGGCCAGTTGAGTCAAATTCAGAGGCAGATATGTGTGTACAGTTAGTCAGACAATATAATGTTTTGAGTTTCCTTTAGAATTTGATGTGGGATGAGGGACAAGTTTAAATTAGATTATGTTATCCTTATTATATTCCCATTTTCTGTACTTTGTATCTTCATTTATCTTAATTTTTATTCTTGATGAAAACCGTTGTGCCAGCTCTTGTGTCACTCATCCATTTTCTTTGGGAACTCTCTTATCTCCAAGTATACCAACCCTTTCTACCATTGATGTCCTTCCTATATTAAAGCTTATATATGGGTTCCCATATATAATTTCTTTGTGGTGAATATAACTCTTTCTTATGGTCTTAAGCTAGTTTTGGGGTTGTTTTTTAAATGATCTTTTTCTCTGCTACGGTGAAAGTTCCCTTAGAATCAATTATTCCAGCTACAAACAACTTGAATGTATAATCTACTTATAAGTGTTCAATTTCTCTTCTGAGACAAACCCCAGCAGATTAGATGACATACAGACTTTGCAAACAGAAAGCAAGAAGCTAATTAAGAAGTAAAACTCTGCTGCTTTTCTTTGCTCGCATTTACAAGTGAAATATTCATCAAGTATTAACTATGTCAAGGGGTAACTGAATAATCCTTGCTGTAAAAAGAAAACTTTCTCTCTTACAGCTATCAGGTTCTGATTTACAAAGGGCCTGCTATGAGATATTTTATTCTAGTGCCTATCCTGGCTGCTATGTCAAGTTCAGGAAAGATGTCATCCTGTGTACATTTCTTATTGTTAGCTTTTTTTTTTTAACATCAATGATTCCTTGCAGTTTATCTACCTTTTCTGGGAGACAGCTATAAAATACATGTTTTCTTCCAGGTTGCCATGACTGTTTGCTCTGCTTTTCCTGTCATTAAGGGAAAACATCTATTGATGGTTGACACTTGCTATGTGTCTGTCTTCCTGTAAGACTTGCAGCGCCAACACAGTTTGAGCCTAAGTGTCTCATGGTTTGTTGTCTCTCTGCCCTGTAGATCTCTTTACTGTCATCTACCTGGATCTGGCAATTGTTTTGAACTGTTTGAATTGCTTGATTTGGTAGAAAATGGCAGGATTTTAGTAATCACATTGCTCACTGTTCATCCCAGAACTTCACAAGAGTTTGATTTCTTAAACTAGAAAGAAACACTCTGATAATGATACCTTGAATTCTCCAACAAGCCTGAAGCTATGGATCCACCACAGTGGGGAACAGAAGCATGATGGAGAAGCTATAAATCACCCATTGCCTTTGAGTAAGGGAAAAGAACTCTGTCACTCTGGGAAGGGATGTAGGATCAGATCCAGCAATCTGCCAAGATGATTTTCAGGATGGCCAGATTCTGGGTCTTCATGCAAGTAAGTAGGGGTTTATAAACTCTTCCCTCAAAAAACAGGTGTAGGTTTGTGGGTTCTTCCACCTGAGGCCACAGATGAGGGTGGTTTTGCCCATGGGATTTTGTGCTTATTTTTGATAAAAAACAGAAAGCCAGGAAGGACTTGGATATATAAACTAAAACAAATTATAAGAAGATTAAAGATAGCTTTATTATCCTTCAAGAAAGCAGGAGCTCTGAGACATTAATCTCAATGACAAGTTGGTTATGACATAGATCCTGAAGTGAAACTGTTGCTTTTTCCTTTTTTAATTTTAAATCTCTAATTTTCAACACAGCTTTAGAAAACTCAAATCATGTAACATATAGAAAGATAGAAGATAAGAAAAAGCAGACATACTATGCAGACATTAACAAAAGACTAAACACTGACTTCAAGCTGAGCACAAGACTGACTACACCAGGATTTTCAGGACGACGGAACATATATCCCAATTTAAGATTATGAAATAGCAGTCAGTTTCAGGATTTTGCTGTACTAACTAAAAAACTTTTGAACAAGATTTTTGAAAACTTCCTCTCCCATAACATTTGCTTTGTTTACTCCAGTGTGTGAGGCTTTCAGAAAACATTCAGTGCAATGAGCTTGCTGCAACTTATAGGTAAGTTCCTGCCTAATTTTAAGCCCTGAATTATTATTGGCATCCTCCTTGGTTTGAACTGCTAGAAGAATTATTTTTGTTCAAGAGATTAAACACAAGTCCAAAAATTTTACTGGTACATTCATGCCTGTGTCTACAGCTTTAGTTGAAGTTTAAAGATGATTAATGAGTTCAACACACTAGATTTCAAATGCCCACTGTACCATTTTGATTAATTCATTATTCCCAGAGAGCTGACTAAGAAAAAAAAATTCTGCGTGCAAATTCTCATCAACACCTCTACATTTCTTTGAGGGCAAGAATTTCAAACACCTTTTATTTTCTGTGATTTTTGGATGTGTTCACTGAAAGGATGTGAAAAGCTTCACTGAAATCATTGATAAAGCTAAATACACATATACTTGTTAGAAGGAGAAAAAAGCCTTAATTACCAGCTATTTCTGATGCTTTTTAATTTTCTTCTGCCTTGTGCTGTTGTTTTGCTTTCATTTTGTTTTTTACCACATCTTTGTGTCATATCTTCTTGTTGTGAGAGCATAACTTCTTCTTAATTAAATTTGTTGTTTGTAGTCATTTTACAGTAATCAATGCCTCTTTGAAAAGATTTCTCTTCACTGAGGTGTATTTTCACCATTCCAGTCCTTTTTCTTTCCCATCTCTTTTATTTATCATTGTATTGTTTCCCCTGCTATTTGCAGTATGTCATGATTTAAGCTTGTTCAGATGGCAGTTTTAGATTTAATAATAGGTCTATCTTCCTACCAAATGTGGGGTAGCAGTCCCAGCAGATTGGCAGCAAAATTTGGTGATTCACTGAGAAAGTTTTAGACCACTGTCAGTCCAATGAATTTAAGGCCTGTATTGAGCACATAGCAAAGCACAAGACAAAAGCACAAAGTGAAACCTTCTTTTTATTATTTTGAAATTTCCTTGGTATTGGTTATAAGTGCTAATGGACTTTAAACCTGGAACGGCCTTCACTGGTAAAACAGAGCCATCATATGTTTATAAATGTGGCTAGAGGTTTTTTTTTCTTTTTAAACAGAATAAATTGTATTTTCCTGTAACATATCAGAAAAAAAATAATTCACTTATTTCTTTAAGCTGTTGTTGGGGTTGTCACTAGATGAACTTCAAGTCCCTTTCACCCAAAAGTATTCTATGATTTCTACAATGTAATGTTAGTTTAAATCTTGCTTATAGCCAGTAAAAATATGTTCACATATATATCCCACTACAGAATATACATTCCCATCACTCTGCTTTTAAACAAGAGATGCTTACTGTAAGCTACACTGAAAATCTGACAACCCTGTCTGATACCCCAGTGTGAACAGAGTTCCTTTGAAAAATTTTCATCACCATGTGCATTGAAGCTGGAAAAGGTGTGAAGAAAGAAACATCAAGAAGAAAAAGACTGGGCTTTGAACATATATGTTTATAAATTTAGCTGTATTTTTCCTCTTTCTTTGACAGAGAGAAAAAAAAAGCACCTCATGCTATTTTTTTTTACCTTTTCACAGACTTTGCTATCAAACACTTGGTACCCGTTACTGTCAAAGACTGATGCAGGCTCTTGTGTCCCATCTGAAATGCAGTTTAGGTCCACCTTTAAATACAGATGATAGTTTTTGGTTGGTTCAGGGTAGAAACGAAGAGAGAGAACCAAAGTTTGGAAAATGTAGAAAATTGTATAAAAAGAAAGTTAGTCTTTGTGATGGGATAGATTAACTGATCACATTTAAAATGGAGTAACAAGGTAGACTAATAGAAAATTTTCAATATTTGCAGCATATAAGTGTTTTTCCTATGACTGCAAGGCATAAAGATACATGACTTATCTGCAGTGTCCTCTCTTTTACATGACTGTGCTAATTACCTAGAAAAATGTGGTTGCTTCAAACTGAAAAACATCGTATTAGTACCTAAAACAATACTCATAAGGTCTGGCACACAGACATACAATAACAAGCAGAGAGCAATACCTTTCTCTCTGTTTAAAAATGCAGCTGAAAAGTGCTACCAGAGGAAAAGACAAGTGGCTAGTTGTTATCTCTCAAGTTACAAGTCACCCAAGGAAGAGTAGCAACCAGCCATGCTCATACCCTTTACTTTAGACCAATGCGCAGTAGTGCAGCTGTGCTTCTCCTTCCTTCACTGCAGAGTGAATTCAACATTCAGTTGAATTTGTATTTGCTGTGGGCATGCACATAGAGAGTTTCTTCAACAATTCCTCCTGTTCGAAGAGCAATTTGCTAAGCCTTGTACATTTCCTTGTGTGTCTGAGCCAGCAACAAGCTGAATAAGGAAATATTACTTCAGCATGCCACCTCTTTTTAAGAGTTCATGATTAGCAGGCCATTTAGACAGCCTCTTGCCAGGGACAGCATGATTACCACCACTTACAAAAGGAAGACCCCAACAGATGATGCTGTTAATGCATTTCTTATCTAACACATGCAAGATTAATGTATAATTATAGTGGCATCAACTAAAATCCTGCTTAGAGAGGAACCAGAGCTTGTTTAATTGACAAGAGTTTAAGGTACTACAAAAGCTGATGCTTTCCAGTCTTTTCACTCAGCAGTCAAAAGGATGCCTCATGGTTTAACAGCACTGCTGCACTGTAGGATCCCGTGTATCTACACAGTTTCACCCAAGCATTCTGGCACCCTTTTTAAGAGTCTCTCCACCTATCTTTTCCAATATTGAGCATTAATAACAACTCCTTCAACCTCTTCTAGTTGTTTTAGGAAGAAAATTATTTTAAAAACTGCTATAATTAAATGGAAGCAGAGAGTCAGTGAACAAACCATTAAATTGCATTGAAATATGCTGTCTTGAAAAGCAAAATCTAATTAGGGTTTAAACTGCAATGTTAATTGCACAGCACTGAGATTCACCATGCATTATGGGTTTATTATCAGTTTTCTGACGAGTGATTTCTGAAAGGCAAATGCAGCATCTGGGAACCATGTTAAGTCCATGGAAAAGGACATAATTACTAGCAGGAAAATATTTGCTTTATAGTTAGTTTAGGCAGAATATCTGAAGATATCTTAGTAAGAGCCTGGGAGCATAGAGCACCAAATAAACCGCAATGTAGCAGTTCTATTATCTTCAGAACTATTTATATTATATTTCAAATGCAATCATCTCTGCATAGTTTGGAGGGGACAAAACCTGCTGTTAACATTGCTGCAAATAACTGGATTATAAGAAATAACATTAACAAAGCAAAATAATTAAACTAAATAAATATTCATGGAATTTAAGGAAACAAAGAAACCCTGTTATCACCACTCAATCCTCTGTAAAGGGCAGCATTTCAGACCAGAATTTTTCCTTGATTATTTTTCCTATGTAAAAACTTCTAAAGAGGAGAAGCCTTCCTTTCTCTGTGCACTTCGGCATTATTTTTGCTGTCAGCTAATTGATAATACGATGGAAACCCCCAACTGAAGCCTAATACTTTGGAATCTGATTATCTTTTTCTTTTATAGAGACTGTGGTTAAGTAAGGCTCAGCTCCTTAAAGGCATTATGTCCTTACTTACTTCTGAAGTCAGAACCAAAATATCTTTGAGGGTTTAAGTCTTAAGCATCTATGTTACATCTAGTAATGAGATTCAGGTGCCCAGATAAAATTGGCACTTTCAATTTTCCTTCCCATTGCTTTGAACTTTCAGTCCTGTACAAAGGAATTTTTCATAAAATCTTAGATGAGTGCAGGTTACATAACTGGACACTTTGGGACAGTATTTCAGAATTCCTCATTTAATGTCCTTTACATACCACTAATGATGTCTTTTCAGACATAGCTGAAAAATGGATGTAGTGCATTCCATTAAAATTAAACATGTACATGAAAATTGCACTATACTTTAGTTGCAAGGTTTCTGCTGAGTATTGCCACCTATTTTTGAAAATTTTCAGGGAAGGAATTTTGTTTGCACTCTCGAGAAGGGAAGTGTTATTTTTCAGGTTGACCTGGAGACCTTTATCCGCAGGTGAGTACTACTGTTGTTGCAGAAATATATATGTGATTTTCAAACTTCTGTTTTCCACTGAAGGAAAAGAAACGAGTTTGCTCTTGGTAGTTGAATAAACCCCACGGAACACAAGGAATGCTGGAGGAAACTACAGACAAATGGAATTTTTTTTCATACCCAGAAGGAAATTGCAAATTGCTCAATAGAATAACCTGACATTCTTCATTCACAAAAAGAATCAGGTTATTTCATGAATGATTTTTGGAGAGAAAATAGAACTAAATTCACAGCTAATACTCCTTGCAATAAATTATTCAACCAGATTGACTTCTTTTGTTACCAAAACAGTATAGCTATAAATAGCTCTCCTCCATAACAGTGAAGTTTTTCAGCAAGAAAAGGTATGTTTGAGTAGTGTGACATCTCCTGTTGCTGTGAATGACCCATTTAAAAATGTATTATTAATGCAGTCATTTTTATAGCCTGTTTCTTGCATCCTGATTAAAGCAGAATCAATCAATACAAGTGGATTAACAGCTCAAAATATAAAATTATAAGGATGTAAGTATCGCAGTCACTAATTACAGACAAATTTGAAAATTTCTATTAGAAGGATATCAACTTCTTATCATGTGCTAGTCCAGCTCTACAGTTTTCGTAGAATCATTGAATGGCTTAGTTTGGAATGTACTTTAAAGATCAGTTAGTGCCATGGGGAGAACCTTCCCCTGGAACATGTCGCTCAGAGCCCCATCCAGCCTGACCTGTTTTCTCTCACCTCCAGGATATTTGGATGAAGTGCACAATAAGATGCACTTCTCAGCATGAACTAGCAGGTTGGGAATGCCTGGCATCCATTGCTGTTTAAGCACAGAAGAAGGGGCGAAATAGGGAAGGGAGATTATACTGATGAATTAATGATATCTGTCCCTCACAAAGGTTCACAGATTTTAAATTATCCTGTCTTCTTAGCAAAGGCTGGAGCAGCTGACCCTGAAACAAATTGCATCTAGCCCATAATATCAGACTAAAGTGTAACAGTCAGAATCATATCAAATTTAACATCTGAACCTCCTTGAGCTTAGTCCTGCTTATGCAAAAGTCTTTATTTATTTATTTATTATTGCTCACTTGTCTCCTGTTCTGCAGTTTTCACATCACACTAGATGTAAGGACTATGCACATGTTTTTGCAATGTTCTATAAAACATTATGAGCCTCATTCAATAATTAATTAATTAATATTAAGTCATCACGCAGCCAGCACATACTGTCACTGTTAGAATTCAAAGTAACTGCAACTGTACTCAGAAGATGGCAGCTGCCAGAGGGGACTAACTAACAAGCTATTTATAGTATGCTAATTTTAACTTGAACTACAAACCCAAAATTCATAGTTCTTGCAAAGGCAGGAAACACTTCCTTTCACACACAACAAAACTTTCTAGCTTGGTGTAGAGCGGGACTAAATGTCCCCCGGATCTTAGTAAAAGAAAACGTTTTAAATAGAGACATCAGCTCAAACACTTCTATTCCAGGCTAATTTAGTCCAAGAACTTGCACAACTAGTAAAAGAGGTGATGCAAACAGCTTCTGAACAAACTGCTATTATCAATTCTCCAGGGGGCTGACCTTTCTGAGTAAGATTTGAAATAGTGCACAAATGAAACTCTAGTTAATTCTTCCTCTAGACAGAATGTGACTGGAGTGGGAGATATTTGGAAGTTTTTGCCTTTCATAACACATACAGGAGATCAACAAAATCAGAACACTATCATGTCAGGATATTCCTGTAAACAAATGCTGATTTTTTTCTGAATCTACTTGCTGCTAAAAATCCTCAGAGTAAAGCTATTAAAAATAATGGAATACCAGTGTTTTTGTAAATAATTCTTAGATGCCATAGGAGGAATTACGAATTTTATACCAACATCTCAACATAATAAAACCTTACTTGTCTTCCTATCTATGCTGGCCTTTACATCCCTAGATAAAGATGTAGTAAAAAGAAGATGCATGTCTTGTATTCTCTATGTTGCCCAGAGTATTCCTCTTTGTTCTGCTTTTTACTGTTTTCTAGTCCCAGCATGTGAAAAATCACAAATTTTATTCCTAGATACCTGAATACCTTTCTTCAATAATAATTAATCATCCTCATATTGCCTTTAGGCATGTCCTCTCTTCTTAGGTAATTATTATCCACGTGCTCAGGAAGATGCTACGTGTTCCTTCTGTTCCTTGTGCACCCATACTAGAAAAACATTTTTTACTTAGCATGCTATTAGTTTCCAGAGAAGTTATTTTTGCCTTACAGAGCTGGTAAAATAACCAATACACTGTAAAATGGATAAAATCTTGCTCCTTCATTAGAATTTTTTCATTATTAAGATTTTTTTTTCTATTATTAGTTTATTTTTTTTAATGAGAGAGATATATGGAATTTTTTTTGAGTATGAGGTATAGGGGTTGTTGTTTTTGAAAGAACATTGATATATCATTATTTCATTTGAACTTTAGTGCAGAAGCTCCATTACCAAGGACTGTAAGAGATCACTATTTTTCTGAAACATCTGCAAACACATTTAATGAGGAATCTTTACCGAACAAAAATCCCTCAAAACATCCCTCTCTTTATCTATATTTAGATTTATATTAGATGCTGCCAATTCTTTGAAATTTCCATGAAATTGTCTCTGAATGTTTAATTTTGAAACAATATGCTCAGAAATACCACATTCTCATTCCTAAAATAAGTAAAACTTTTCAGCTGTAAGCATTTTGTTTAAAATTTTAAATGACTGCATAGTAAGACCATAAAAAGTTACCATAATTGCTAGGGCTAATTTTTTATTTCTGCTGTTTTGTTTTCTCTCCTTCAACTGTTTGAATCACAGAAGCTTACAAGATTTCAGCCTTTTATCTTGATTTGCAATGTGATTTTATTTTTAAACCCAAATCTTTACAAGAAGTTGGAAAAAACTCCCCTTGCAGGTTATAACAGGCCCACCTTAGTCAAGAAGATACAGGTGATGTGCTGCCTAGGGAATAACAGGAAGAGGGAAAGATCGAGGGAGACAAGCAAACGCTCATCTCTGGGACTCCTTCTGAGGAATAAATGGTCACCAATCCTAAGTAAATTTTTGCACAGACTGCATGGTGAGGAGGAGCTGCTAATTTTTTGTGTGAGAACAGCAGTGATTCCAGCCACAGCTAAAGGGACAGTGGAAAACACTGAAAGTGGTACTGGGCAGAAGAAAACGAGGCAATGACCTCATTACTAAGTGTTCCACAAAACCTAATCAAAGTCCCACAGGCTTTTACAGTTTTTATCCCATCCTACCAGGAACTTTTTGTAAATCCTGCCTTGTCATCTTAACACATGGGGACAAAAATGCATCAAATGCTTGAGTAAACTGGGTTTTATGGTGTTAGCAAGATTATGGCAGGATTTGTTGCTCGCAGAAAGTGGATCATTCCCTTTCCTTTGTGGGTGATTTGCATTACAAATATCTCTCCTCATATTACGAAAGCCAAATTGGAATTCTAAGCCAAGCAACTGGCTTCCAACCTCTCTGGAAGTACAAGAACCCTTTTCTGAGGTAAGATTTCTAAGATTTGCAGTGATCCAAATGCACCTCACATTGAAATCAAATAGTTATTTCTATATTATTGTCCCAGGTTTAGAATCAACCAATGCCTTTGAGAAGTTCCTGTTATTACATGCCCTTAGTGACACTTCACTGAGCGACAATTAGCGACCAGCCCGAGGTGTCTGTGAGGGGAGCTTATCCTGGGAACCGCTGCTTGCTTCCCTACTCCAGGGACAAGGGCCACAGCATGGGTCCTGCAACAATCCCATGGCAGATTGAGAGCAAATCAGTAATAAAAGTGCAAGTTGCACCTGCTGTCCATTCTGAAATGCCAGCTGGTATTATATAACAAGTTTTGCTATAGGAAACCCAGCCATATAACTCTTAGTAAGGTTAGAGCTTTTGTTTGGCAAATATTTCTTTTGCATAAGCTATTTTAGCAGTTTCTTCCATAAAATCGTTTCAGACCTGAAGAATTTCCAGAGCTACACCATTACCCAGCTATTACTGAAGCCACCTTCCCTCCATTTTTTTTCCTTGCCATGCCACGATAAAGAGAGTTTTATGTCCTTTTTCAGCTGCAGATGTAATTTACTGCTCAGCACCTTCTCATTTATCTTGTCTTTTCTAGCCTCTCCTGGCCTCTTGGTAATTTTGGTGGACTCAAAGCGGGACACTCAAAGTAAGGACTTCTCAATAGTGTTTATATTAAATCTAAACTGCTGGGGGAAAACATCACTTTAATGTAATTTGTGTTTGTAGGAGGGCTTGTGTTTGAGCAAAATATACAAAAGTACTGTAATAGCCTTGACTTCAATTTTGCAACATGCAGGAATACCCTTTTTCTCTCCTTTGTCATTCACTCTTCTTAAATGATAGGAGAGAATAGGGAACAGACAAAAGGGAGAAACAATGTCTAATGAAAGAGAAGTATATGTGAGAAAAACTATTCAAGATTTTTGTCAGCTGTAGTTTTAGAACCTTTCTCAAAACACGGCATAAAAATTATTTGGTTACTGACAAATTGTGTTCCTAAGCAACTCCAGAGCTCCTGGGTGGGAATTCAGCTGTAAGTTGAAAAAAATTCTACTAGCTGGGGGCCTTCTATTTGTAAGCACATTATACACCCTCACTGACCATTATGTGATCTTTAGGTGTTTAGATTCTTTTTTGTTTCATTCTCAGAACTCTGCACACATTTTTTGTTCTAAAGGCATATAGCAGACTATGGCCTCAGGTTTTCCTTGTTCGGAAAAAAACCAAGACATTAAACCAGCTGTTCAAAATTGACCATAAAAAAAGGAAATGTGAGGAATTGCCTGAAGGATTTGATATTTCTTCTTCCAGGCAGAGACAATGCACTTCTTCCTTGCAAGGAGAGGAGGAGGGGCAATGATGCTGTTGTTCAACACAACAACACAGACTCCAGGTTCAGAAGGTTGAGAAAATTACTCCGTTTATTTTGTGTTGTGTTCTCCTTTTTATACTATTTTACACAGAAAATTCAATTGGTGAAACAAGGACAAACCTCTTCAATTGCATTGGTCAAACCAGAGGGACATCAAGAAGAAGTTCCTCCTAGGAAAAGGAATGAAAACATAGATACAGTTAGAAAAACATCCTCTTATTTACAGAAAGTTCTCTGAGAAAAGAATTTCAAAAAATCAAAACATCTCAGGCAGAAAACCAAAGCTACAAGGCAGGCACCGATCTCTTCTCTCTGGTGACCAGAGACAGGACTGGAGGGAACGGACCGAAGTTGTGTCAGGGGAGGTTTAGGCTGGATATTAGGACTAAGTTCCTCCTCCAAAGGGTGACTGAGCACTGGAACAGAATCCCCAGGGAAGTGGTTACAGCAGGAGCCTGACAAAGTTCAAGAAACATCTGGAAAATTCCTTCAAATATATGGTATTATTTTGGGGATGATCCTGTGCAGAGTCAAGAGTTAGACTCAATGATCCTAGTGGGTCCCTTCCAACCCAGGATATTCTATTATTCTAAATGAAGTAAATCTTTATTGCAGATTTCTTTTTCTACGTTCTACACATCACTTTGTTGTCACTGAGTTAGTTGTACTGGACCTGTCTGAAAGGGCATTTTATTCTATATCTGCACAATATAGCCAAGCCAAAGTTTGTCTCTGTCCAGAGAATGTTTTCATTTTATTTGTTGCATTCCACACCCAGAACAAGCCATTCAGGGGAGCTCAAAGTGTAGCAGTGTCATTAAGAATGGTATTTTCATATGCACCAGTAACATTGGCCAACCACTGTTCCTATTGACTTCAGAACTAAATCAAGGCCAAATCACTTTTTAAATACTGCTAACATGTTGTTTTCAATAGAGTAATTTGTGAACATTTCATTAATCCTCCTTGAAATTGCATCTGTGCGTTACTTTGCTGACCTGTTATTTTCAGTTACTTTCAAATCACACACTACACATGCAGCAACATTTTGTTTCTGCTTCAGTCATCTTGTCTTCATTTATCTAGTGTAATTAATATTTGTTTGCCTAACTTGTACATAGAAGAATACACAGAGAAATACATTGTCATCTAATGCATGGAACATCTCCTCTCTGAGGAAAATTTAAATAAATACAACAGTGCAGTTATGGAAAGCAGATGAACAGGTGTATGACAGAGGTACATAAAATCATAAGCATATGAGTTATGTGAATTGGGAATCAATACTCATTGCTTTTTTCAGTACAAGAGCTATGGGAAGCAAATGAAATTTTAGGAAATACTATTTTACACAGCATAAAGTTACAGCAGGAGACTCCCTATGACAGGAAGTTGCTGAGACTCAATAGAATTCAAGAAAAAAATAATGAAAAATAAAGTATTACTGAGGGCTAATAAAAATAGCAAGCTGGAAAAAACCAAAAGGCAAAAAGAAAAAGCTATATGAGCTTTCTAAGCCAAAGATTGTGGGAAGATGGAGGAAGTAAAGGGAAAAGCCTAACCTATTCTATGTATTCCTGAATGTTTGACCACTGCCAGAGACAAGTATTGAGAGGGTTTTTAGTCACTATAGGCATTCTTTTTATGGATGTTTTAAAATCTGAAGTACTTAAATCTCTGATTCTTTTTCACTAAACAACTACAAATGACATTTTCCCTGTGAGATATGGTAAACACACTGCATTTCTGAAGTGCCAAAAATGCATTCATTATCATGAAGGTGTGTGTCAGCTAGCATGTACTGTGTTTGTCACACATTGCACTGGAAGGCAGGGAGGTAAATGACAAATATGGTTGAAGATGTGAGTAAATTACTGAATAAAATGGAATCAAAAATTCTCATTCTGAACATAAGAGATATGGTTCTTTGCGAGTATGACAATGTAATTGCAAAAGAGTGGGATTGTGAATAAAGAAACAAAGGAGAAAGAGTCTTGTGATTCAAGTGAAATTAACATTCTCAAGGTGTTTTTTCTGCTCTCAAGGTCTAGTTTTATTAGCAAATTTGTTTGAAAATTTTCAAATGTAACAGTCCACTTGTGGCTCAATTTTCTTGTCTGTTCCACCAACATGTCTGTCTGAGGTATGGGATGGCCAAAAAAACTAGCAAAATATTAGGTTGTCTGATTCTATCCTTAAAGTGGTTCTGTGAGGAAAATCAGCCTTGTTTTGTTTGCTCTGAATCTGTTTTTCAGCAGATATTGTAAAAAGTGGCTTTTTGAGGACAGTAGAGAACAGGTCAGACATTGAAGAGCATAGGATTGAATGAGGTTAGGAATTGACTTCAACAAGAAACAGAAATATAACTGACAATTCTGGTTGTAGCACATGTAAAGAAACCCAAAAACAAAAATATGAAATTATTAATTTTATATAAATTTCTTAGATATTTCCATTCACCAATGCAACTTTTAAGTGAAAAATAGAAAAGTACCAAATCTCTTTTCCCTAGATGGTCTCATCAACAGAGATAGTTTAGGGCTCTAAATTCAGTTTCCAAATTTGCCACAGTCTGATTACGTTCTTGGTGAGTCTGTTACTCCTTCTGGGCATAAATTCTTCAGCCTCAGGGTAAAAGTACTTCCTTGTTCCATCTTCCCTTCCTTGATCTGTCCTTCTTTTCCTACCCATAATTCACTCAAAGAACCTACTGCCCTCTACAACAGTAAATGTAACCCAGAGATGTTCAGGATTTGGTTTCCAGCCTTGGTTAGCTTAGATTTGAACTAATATTCAAATATTAAATACCATCCATGAAATATAATGTGCTGCAAAAATAAATGTTAGCATTACTGTCCAAATTAAATTTGGAATGATGGCAATTCAGTGGTTCACCTTATCAAAATGACTTACGCTTCTCTTAGAAAACCAACTGCTTGATTTAAGTAAAATGAATATCTGAGCAATTTGTTAGAAATATTTGTCTTCAAAACTTCATTTCTGTGAAGTATCTTGATTTTGATGAAACAGCAATTTTTGATGGAGAATCATTCCATTGTCATCTAGAGGATCCAGACATTGCACCTCATCCTTCTTCTCTAATGTAGACAAGAGAGAAAAAATTCTGCAAACTTCCCTATTTTTTTCTGCTGAGTGAGACAGTTTCAAATGGGCTTAATGATACTCTGGGACTCCCAAAGTCCATGAAAATTTCCATATGTATCTGCAAAACAACTACACAGTGTCCAATGGAATTGCACAAGGGCACCATTTCAAAGCCTTTACTTCTCAAAAGTGATGTAAAGCATGCATGGAGAAAGATTTTCTCTCTACTCCCCTGCTCCTTGTGAACCTTGATGATAATGGGGAAAAGATAGAACTTTCCTTTCTCCCTCAATAAATGGCCGTAGGTTTACATGATTGAGCTCACTGTGAGACTTCTGTGCTGACAGGAATCAGCCAAATTCACATTTTCTACTCCCATTTCATGCCAGCCTTTTACTGATCTCTGCTCATTCTGATGTCTGGGGCATCCCAAAGAAGGATGATGAAGATAATGCTACACCAGAGTGGGGAAATAAGACAATTAACATATTTATTTCTCTGCTATGCTGACAAGCAAAAAGGCCCCAAATAAAGCTAATGAAATTCAAAAATTAAACATCGAAATACCAGAGAAACCTGCTTCAAAAAATAACAAAAGATCTAATAACAATTTCTACAGTCCAGTTAGTCTCAACTGAGGCAAGTATGTTTTTTTTTTTTTTAGTTCTTTCTTTACAAAATGCAAACATTGGAAGACAGAGGCCCCCAGTGAGCCAGGGAGAAATCTGGGAACAAAAACCTCATCTAGTGCTTCATCGACTCAGAGACACTGCTCCTGAACAACATCACTGGTGTTGGGAATTCATTGAATAATTAACCTTTCCATTAACAATTAAAGCTATCTATAGGAAAAACTTGAGAAACCTTGGCTTTGCTGAAAGCTAAAGAGCAAACTCAAGAGGTTTATGAGGCCCTTCAAATGCAGCATTTACCTGACCTAGTGCAGACCTTTGCAATACGCACATCTGGCACTGCACTCTCTTAGTCAATACAGAGAAACATTTGTCAATCCCTCCATTCCCAGGAAGACATCCAAAATAGGCCAGCTGGACTGGTTTTTTTTTAGAGAGCTTGTTTCAGGGAATACTAAGCATGGCTTGAGAACTGTCTCAGAGACAGACATCTGCTCTGTAGCAATTTGAGATTATTTGTCAGATCTTACTGAAAGTGATGTCAGAGGTTTATAAAGACCTGTTTGTGGGCATTACTGTGGTCAATTAAGAGAACAAGAACAAAGTTAGGCTTTTCAGAGGAACAAATAGCTTCCATAAAGTACCTTGAAATACAATGCATTTCCACATTTCTTTGCTGTAATAAAGTAACTTTGGGACATACTCTTAAAAATATTCTGATGACAAGTAGTTTCATGGTTCAGTCCTTTTATATTCAAGGAATATTATTTTAATATCATTTTTCTGTGTGGGGACATGAGATTTACTTTTCCAGGACTGCAGGATAGACTGCCCTCTCTCGCTGTGTGGAGCAGAGTGATTGATTTCAAGGGGCTCAAACCACTTCAATGCATGAAGTGATGTTGGGTTGAACTCTGGCCTGTTCCAACAGGTCCACATTTTTCTTGTGATCAGGGCCCCAGACCTGGATGCAGAACTCCAGGAAGAGTCTCATTAGAGTGAAGTAGCAGGGAAGAATCATCTCCCTTTACCTGCTGTCCTCTTCTTTTGATGCAGCCCAGGATACAAATGGTGACTACATTCCCCAGGACACAGCTGGCTTTCTGGGCTACAGGTGCCCATTGCCATCTCATACCCAAATTTCCATCCATGAGAATTCCCCTGTTCATCTCTGTTCTTATCTGCAGAGCTGATCTCAATGAGGTCTTCTCCCAGCCTGTACTCATGTCTGGGATTTGGAAACACACACAAGTGTTTGATGCTATACAGTCTTTTGCATTTGAGAAGCGCCTTGGTAAGAGCAACGTATTTTTGTTGTGATGGTTATGGAAGTACTTTTTCATGCTGGTCTTCTAACAGCTAGAGGCCATTTTGGTATCTGCAGGAATTCTAATGACAGCTTGTGCTTTTGTCTCCTCCCACCCATGTTATTAAAGTAGACAAACACACAAAAAATTTCTGCAGACAGAAGGGCTTTCAATTATTAGAAATTTCACTACACTGTCCAGAAAACAGGTCTGTTTGCAGACTATCCAAATGGGTTCATGATAATTTGGCAGATGTCTAATTCAGAAGAGAGGAAAATTTTTTTAAAAATTCATGGCAGAAACTTGCAAAGCAATGCATCTTAAGAACAGAGCCGACTTACATTTACTCATTACTTGCACCTTATGGTGGATTGTTACAGTTATTCAGTCCCAAATGCAAGTTAAGATGCAGAGAAGTGAACTTTATTTATGATGCTGATGAGACATGCAAAAGTAAAATAGTTTATGAGGAAGTTAGGCTATTCCTTAGACCTGAATACTCAGAAGTGTAAATTTCATTATTCCCTTTGCAGACAACTGCCTCCTGCCACCTCTTAGTTCATTCAAGTCTTGGAGTAATAAAGGGGACAAAAGAAAGGGGAAAAACAACAGCAAAACATTTAGATTATTTTTTCAATCAGATTACCTAACTGAATGTGACAAAGAAAGGACAATATAGTAAGATAGTTCATTTGGCACTCAGTCTACAAAATCAGTTAATCACTGCTTTGTATCTTTGCTGTACAAGGGCTTTGTGGTTTAAAGGAGGTGCACAATTAACAAGAAACATGCTGAAGTTTCTGATGGGAAATAGGCTCCAGAATCCAACCTGTGTATATGCAAATATATATCCTTGTTACTCAAAATTCCACAAAGCTCCTCTCCCAGAGTCAGAGGATGCTCTTTGGCAGAGGGTGCCACATGTGCTTATGTGCTTGTGGGGTAGAAGATGTCATGGCCATGAGGTTGTTCTAACACGTGCCAAAATTTCTACAGGCTTTGCCATCCCATGTAACACCTGACTGCTGGTTTTCCCCTTTGACACTGCAACAGACACCTGCTTACAGACAGTATTGCCAGTTGCATTGTGTTACAGGTCTCAGGACAAACATGAGAGGTACATTTCAAACTGCTTTGCTTCCCAGATAGGCCTGCTCAGGAATCTCAGAAACAGATCAGTATCCTGATTCAGATTTGGGAGGCATTAATACATATGAAATTTATTCAGTTTATGTCTGCTAACAGGGTATCACACAAAATACGTTTACTAGAGAGATATGAGCATCTCTTTAAGTGTATTATCAGAGCTCTCTTAGTGGCTACAGACTCAAAAACACTTCCCACTTCCGGAAGGATGCAAATATACTAAGGAAAAGGCATTGCCAGAAATTAGGGCTTCAAGTATGAGGAACAACTCACAGTTCTGTGCAACGTTAACATCCTTTTCTTTAATTTTTTTTGTTGCTTCAGAAACACTTATCATGGTCTAGTTATAAAAGCAGTACTTTGGCTACTTACAAGTTAATCAGATTTAAAGCAAAAATTAAACATAATTAGAAAGTCCATGGTCTTAGACCACAGAAATTCAGGCTATTACTTTTGTGCAAAGCTTCAACCTAAATGGGTCTTTATTTCAATAAAATATCTTACATTAATTAGCATCATGAACTCCATCTGCCAAATTGACAGTGAGCTCTCTGTGCATTTCCCATACTCTGAACAAAAGACTTCAACTATTAAGATGATGCATTTTTAGTAGCATAAAACCCTGAAATGCTAATCCATGACAGAAGGAATTAGCATTTCATACACAATAACTTAAAAAGCAAGAAAAGTGTTAGCTTATGATTTACTGAATACAAGGTCTTGATTCCCATCCATTAAAGTCTCATCAGACTAGTTATGATTTTTAAATGCATTACTGTCAGCGTTTAAGTTGCTTGCTATTTTTTCCCCCTGAAATGACATGGACTTTGACCAACCAAAATGAAAGAAGTTATGCAAGATTCTGGCTCTTGCTCTTAAAGAAGCCCCATTGTGCAAAGTATTCCTGAACTCTGGAAGGCTTGATGCTGTGACCACTCCCCTGGGAAGCCTGTTAAATGCCCATCCTTACTCTGAGTAAGGGAGCTTTTTCTAGTACCCTACCTAAACTCCCCCCGCATGAAGCTTCATGCGGTTCCCTCGGGTGCTGTCAATGGTCATCAGAGAGAAATGAGAAAGATTAATGAGTGTCTGAATGCCCTAGAAAGGAACCTGGCCTGACACACAGGTGAAAATCTGAGGAGGGGGTAAATTCAAGCACCCTCCCAAGCTGGGTTGGTGAGTGGATCTGACAGAGGCAGAAATAAAACTTTCCCCTGCCCTACTTCCTTGTGAGGGTGGGAAATAATGTTTTTCAATAGAGAAGTCTTATGCTTTTAGCCTTTAAGTATTTACTCAGAAATTCACCCATTGATAAAGCCTATTCACATGTTTTAACTTAAGCACATTTAAATGCACGTATTTGTTATGATTCCTAGATTACCAAGTCCCCTATTGCCATATGTATTTCTACCCATAAAATTGCTTAATTTCAGCTATAGTTCAACTGAAAATTATAAAATGTGTGGAAAAAAAGCCCCCACCATTTTCATTCCACTCTATTTCTACTTGCTATGGTATATGCATAATAAATGAGGTTTGGAGATGGCAGTCGTAAGACAGCATCAAACTCTCTGGAAAATCCTGCCCTTCTCAATTTTCAATGCTTCCTGCAAAAATTCAGCATAATTTTGAGAATTCAGAAAAAGAAGTTCAATTTCTACATGTGGAATTACCATCCAATACAGTGTTATTTCACATAATGCTATCATGGGAAAACATACTTTGAATTAAAAACAGTGCAAAAATTTGGCCAGATCCCATTACTCGTAGATCTTAATAACAGCTCTCAAAATACCAGTTTATATGTACAAAAACTTAATGAACCATACAGTGATCACTTTCAGAGTCTGGAGCTGCAGTTGGCAGAATGGAGAAGGGGGGAAATACGGTTTTTGCCGAGCCATAACCGATGAGGAGTTAACACAGAGGGACTGTGGAGACAAAGCAGCACTTCCCCTGGCAGGGTAGCTATTTGTTCAGAATAAAGGTTACTGCCATTCATTTGAATAAAATGGGCACTGTACCTAACTTAACTGTCAGGCAAGATACAGCTGAATGGTGCTTTTGTTGAGAATGATAAAAGACAAGAAATTCAGGTATAATGAGGTCTGCTTCATACATACCAGGTAACCTGACATATCTTATTCTCCCAGGATAGTATCAACTTGCTGCTTAAATAACCATGGTATTTTGGCCTCAGAAATCCTGGAGACAATCACAAATATTTTCTGCTTTTCAATTGAAAGAGTGCTTTCCTGGGCTGCCATATGTTTTCTCCAGACACTTTACTACCTGACTGAAAAAAATATATTCTAACATGTCTATGGGGGCATTGCTGATGGAGTACTTCATGGAGACTGATTTATTGTACACATCTTATCTGGGGGCCTGACTTGTTCGTTCTCTCGATGCTTTCTTGGCTCAACACACCTATGGTTTGATCCTCAAACTGTGAAAGCATGTTATGGTGAATGAAAACAGAACACTCTGGTCTTAAATATGCTATTCCTCTAGCTGGGAAAAAATGGACAGCTGCTGCCTTCCTATTATCTTTACATAAAAAGAAAGAACAATTTTAGAAGATGAAAATTCAACTGAGTTTAATAATGCAATGACTCTGGGGTCAGATAATGGCAAATTAGCTGCCTACAGAGTTAGTATTTCACTTGCAGGGTTTGTGCTCTGTATTTTGAACAAAAAACCCAGGACAGACTGCTTTTTTTACCTCTGCACAGAAGTGGTTTTTTGTAAGTCCTCATTTTTTTTGAAAGACGTCCTCACTTCTTGAAACTCCTCATTTTCTTGAAATTACTGTGGCTGAGTAACTTCACAGGTAGAACAGGCCAAAATAAAGAAGTCGAGGTCATTCTGTTTCAAGTCCCTTATGCATTTCTTATTGCATAATTTTTATTTTGTATTCTCTTATAGCATGATAACTACATGAAGAAACATCATGGGAATAACTCCATGAAAATATAATATTGCAAACTGTTTTTTTATAACTACATTTTCACATTGACAAATCTGCAAACTTGCTTTTATGTTTTTTACCATGAATCTTGTCTCAACAATATTCCCAGTAATCAAAGCATCTAAGCTTCAGGCAGATACCCAATATGGGAAATTTCAGACCACAGAGTTGAAGCCTTTTCCAGGATTAAGCGATTGAAAGCTGGACCCCAAAGGGAAAAATGTCAGGCAAGTTCAGCAATGGATGTTGCTGTAAGTAATGGCTAACAGGAAGCTTTCTAGCTCTATTTATTTGCAAACTAATTAGAAGAAATTTGAATTGACGCCTTGCTATATATCTCAGTTGTGTCATAACAAAGTGCAGTGGCAAAGATAACAAAACAGAATTTCTTGGTAAGCTGGAAAATCTCAAGATAAGAATGACATTCTTGCCATTTTGAGAATTCCTCATCATCAATTAGCCTTAAGTAAAAGCAAAAGAAAAGAAAACAAACAGACAAAACAACCCCAAACCAAGAGGAAAGGATGAATATTAAAAGCCCAGTTTTTATGCTACACTGCAAACTGGGTCTTGAATCTCAAAAGCTCTCTTTTATTCTACACTACACATAATGATGTGCTGGTGCTGCTGTTTCCTCCGAAAAGCATGGTGGAACAGGGTTTGCTGGTAAATGAGCAGAGCCTATTTAAATATTTGGATTAGCAGTAAGTGGAAGTGCTTTCATTCACCTGCTTGTCCCTCAGACTGTGCAGGGAAAATTAGAAAAACTCTACACGGGTTGTTTCAAAAGCGAGGCAACTTTTTTGTGCTGTCCTTACCCTCATCTTCTTCATAGCTCACCCAATCTATTTTATGCCACCTGTCAGGACCTGCTTCCATTTAACGTGACACAACCCATGCTCTTCTCCAATTTGTTTAAAATGAGGTTCTGTGCAGAAGTTATCTTGCTTGCATTTTCTTTGCTTCAGTTTTCTTTTTACTTACATTTTCTATGTTTAAAAACTTGCTATGTTAGTCCAGTTTCACCAGCTAGGAGAACAGTGTTTCAATACACTGCTTTTTCTTCTCTGCTTTAATTTCCTTTGGTTATTCATTTACACAAGATTTCTTACCTTCATCCAGGAAGAGAACAAATGTTATTCTTTGGGATTTCAATGGTTAGAGTTTTATCACATCAATTACTGCCTTTTATTTATCTGTTACATCAATGGAACAATAAAAAGAGCAGCAGTGTCACGTAGCTTTGAAAACAAAGTTAACTCTGGTTTCTAGGGGAGGAATAGTTAGGCAAAATCACACACATCTAGGATTTTGATAGAGATCCCAAAGACATAATTAATAATTCTCACTGAAGACCATAAATAACTGAATGATGGATTAACAACACTCCTGTGGAAATCCTGCCATCTCTGCTCAGTCTTTGTCACAACTACTGCGCTACTACTGAGTCATGCACATTTCATCCACATATCAGAAGTACTTTTATATCATTATGCTGGGTTTTTCAGTGATAAGATAACTGGAACCATTGCTTGAAACATAAAACTGTCAAACGCTATTGAGATATCATAGCAATTTTGAGTGCAATGTTTAAACACAGAATAAGCTGAAGAAGTGACCAGAACCTTGGGTATTTGCTTAACATTACCAGCATCAGAACAAAAATAATCTCTCTGTAGGAGTTTTGATGTGACATTAAACATGACCTTTTAAGTAACTGATCGAAATGGGATTCTGTAGAAAAAGAAAGACATATACAAAATGTTGAGATAACTACTGCATTCATTACTGTTAGTCTCATTGAGTTTAGAAAACTTCTTTTTAAATAAATGCACTGGCAATAATCAGGAATTAATTCCAACTCATCTTTATCACAAAGGCTACTTGGCAGCCAATATTCAAACAATTAATTTTAAAGGCGTGTCAATGCAAACTCAACCAATAGACCAAACATTTCAGATGGAAATGGAAGAAAATGAAATCCTGATTAGGCGGGGATTTCCTAGGGAAAAAGAGGGAGGAACGCTTTCCAAATCATGAAGAAAAATCAGGTCTCCTATTTTTCCACCTAGCACCCAGCATCCCTGCACCATGAATCCTTGTTTCCCCAGCACCATGCAGACCAGCATTCTTACAACCCTGCTGAGCAGTGTTTGTTAAAGTACCACCCCCCGGAAAGAAGTCTTTACAAACCAGCAGATTTGAAGGCAGCACAAACCCTCTAGAGAGTTTTCAAAGAGCACCTCTGAGATTTAGAGAACTGGATTTTTTCACTTGTAAACTGCACTCCAGAGTATGAAATTTCAAAAGCTGTGCAGAAAAAACACAGGCTAAACTCACACTGAAGGTCTCAGTTCTCCTTTAAAATAACTCACTGCCCGTGCAGTCCATTATAGTCCACTGAATTTTCCAGTAAGGTGGATTTTTTTCCCATGTCCCCATTATGGCCATGGTTTGGTGGCATTTTCACAAAGTCAAAATAAAGGATGTGAGTACCTACCATGAACAGCACCCAAAGTCTGTTCTTAAAAGCAAATTACTTGGCTTCCAAAAAAAAAAAAAAAAATAAAAAAATTAAGGGGTTTGTGTTTGATATTTATTTAAGTCATGTTAGACATAATCTTATAATTTTGACTAGGCTTTTTACACTATGAAGCACTCTTTTCTGAGTGTGATACAGCTTTTGACCAAAGTCAGAAAATTGTACCAATAAGACATAATACACAAGAAAGGCAAAAGTAAGAAGAAGGTTGGGAAGTTGTATTCATCACTTAAAAATGTGTAAAAAGTAACTCAGATTGTGTTGTTTCATTCTCAATATAGATTCCTGTAAAAAGGACAAGCTTATTTAGCAGAATAACTGAGGGAATAAAGAGGAAAACAAAAAGCTTTCTATATTTTTATACCTTGAATTTTTACCTTATTTCAATTCAGGAAAATATTTACCTTATTTCAATTCTGACTCTTACGTATCCCTAAAATTTTCATTTAAAAATGGGAATTACTCTTTTCCTGAAGTCATATTACTTTATTTCAAATACAGTAATGAAAGATGACCAGATGATTATTTTGGTTAGTTGGAAAACCAGGAACAGAGGACAAGAACACTCTGAGGTTACCAAGCTGAAAAAATTGCTTAGAATAAGACTTGAAGGGAGGGGATTATTCTGTGACTGGTTTATGGTCACAGCTTGTACTTCAGCATGTATTGTCATGCATTAAGTTGTAGGATTTTCTAGCCTACTCGGAAAAGCCAGTTAGTACAAATGCCTTCATCTTTGGAGATTTAATCTAACCTATTCCAGAATAGAGATATTTCTAAATATTTCCTGTTTTGTTACAGAGAATGAAGTACTATGACATGTTTTTTAGCTGTTCTCAGATAGAGATTTGAGATGGCTATGAAAAAAGTCTTTTCAAAAGGCTTTTGCCGTCTAAAAGGTGGTAGTCTATTGATCGACTCAGCTAGATCCTTATTGAAAATAAGTCAACTTTTGATCTGTGCAATCACTATTTCACTTTTATAAATCAAAGAACAAAGAACAAACTGTAGTGGAAGGCTCCAAAGCATATTCACACTTTAAAATACCATTCAGCAGTTACTGCTGCAGTCCCATGGCAATGCTTCAGCAACTCCATGCAATTAAATCAGACCCAGAAAATCCCCTGACTAAAGAAAGACAGAATAAGACAGAGACAGTGATGCTACTTCCATTATAGCAGGTAAATAACCCTCTCCAATTTCCTTCAAACATGGAACCAACCAGGTAATGTGCATGTTCACAGGTATCATAAGCAGTTTTGGTCCTCAAAATACAATATTATTCCAAAAGCAAGAGACATGTAAACAGACCAGTTTCCACTCTATCTACAAGAAAATCTCTTTCCACAATATATAAAGGACAATATAATGGAGGGGTTTAGCTGTGCCAGAGTAGCGGACTCGGTATGCTGAAATTTTCACAAATGATAAGAAAAGTTAAGCTTCTCTAAGTACAGCTGCTAGAAAGTTTCTGTTAGAAAGCAAAAGAAAATCTGCTCTGTGATCTTTCAGGGAGGAAGAGCCTGGGAGAAACAGCTGTTTTCACTAAGTATGGTCTAAGTAAACGGAGCTGTTATCTCTATGTGTGATGCCTTCCGCTACCCCAGGTAATGAAGCACAAACAAAACACACGAATCACAGATATAAAACTGTCCCAAATCTCAAGCACAGGCTTAGATAAAGCACCAGCATACATAATAGCAAGTGTATCGCTTATAAAGTTCTCCAAAGTTTGAAGCTCCCTGAAGAAATCTGTATGTAAGAGGCAACAGTCCTTATTCCCATTCACAATGAAGAAAAGGCATAACAGATTTCTTTCCTTTGTCATTTCTTCCCTAATGTCATATAAAAGCTATATTCCTTGATCCCTTAATTTACTTCCATCCATGTTTTGAGTTGATTCATGGTGATGGGGTGGGTTTTTTCATGTTTTTCTTCTGGGGGTTAGGGAAGAAATCCCAGAAACCTGAAAACAGATTACAAGAGTAGAAAGTTGAAGTTTCTCCGCTTTGGAAAAGGATGGTGAGACATGGGAAGAGACAGGAAAGGAGGATATGAGTTAAAAGCAAACTATTCCTCATGCCACTGGTTAGTCTCAAGTAATCTACAGATGGAAATCTATATATCCAGTTATATCCAGCAGATGAGAAATGCAAGAGAAGGGAATGAAAAAACCCAACAAAATACCCATGTGCTTTGTTCTAAACTTATCCAGAATCAAAGTCACGTGTTCTGATTAATAGCTCCCCTGAATTAAATGATTTAATAAAGATACTCAGGATCTGTTTGGATTTTATCTTCCATTGTAAATGCTTGAAAAAATCCCTTTATGTAGAAGGTGTATTTTCAAGAAATGCAAGTCAAATTTTCATGAATAGAAACCCAAAAGTGCCACACCACAAAAAGCTGCATCCAGGGGCAAGGCTACAAGCGTAAATAAATGCCAACACTTGCTTAAATAGCATCAGCTTTCCAGTGTTATCAGATCAGGTGTGTTCACCAGGTTTTTACATGTCTTTCAGCAAAACTGGAGCTCCAAATGCAAAGTGAACATCTCAGGAAGGTTGCATGTACTTCTTTACAGTGGGGGCTAAAGGTCACAAACTAATGAATAGATTGAAATGAAGCATGCAGAGCAAGATTTCAAAGTGCAATGAAGACAATTTGTTAAGTACTGTTCCATGCTTCATATCATTCATTTCCTTCAATTCAGTATTTTGATAATTCATAAGACAAGAAGCTCTACTCAGCATTAATATGTAAAGAAATCCACAGGGCAATTAATTTAAAAGGCAAAGATGCAAAGGAGCCATAAATTAAGGATTTATTCTGTTAAAATATAACATCAGAGGGTATCATAAACCAGAGAAGAGACTTCTCACCTGAAAGAACACTCTATGTGGCCAGTGCAATATGACAATGCAATTGACTCTGTCAGGTGAGAAATTTCTGGAGATAAGGACAAACCAGCTTTCCCAGACAGATCTTTTCTTTGGGCTTCATTCACAGCTCAAAGGTCAGGAGTAGGAACAAGAGGAATTTTTCCCCACAAGACACTGGACATGGAACAGGGGGATTAATTCTCTGTAGCCCACTTGAACCTTGCATTTTGGTAAGATTTTCACTGAGGCTCAGCTTTAGCAGTAGCTATCAGTTCTGGCTAGGTTGACAAGGTTGGAAAGGCAAAGAGTCATGGATAGACTCCTCAACTATATTGCTTTTCCAGAGTTGGCTAAGTTATATCAATCTGAGTCCCAAGTCTGCATGTAATGCTCAGAATTGTCTCTTTCCTTACACCTAAACAAACCTGAGCGTTGGCTCTGAATAAAAGTGCTTTTTTTTTGAAAATCAAGAGGTAAAATTTGTCTGTTCCTTTGTTGCCCTCACTTTCATACCATTTAAATTACCCAAACCTTATTTATTTGTTTAAATTGGACAGCAGTTAAAGGAAATAAATAATTTTAAATCCACATATAGAGCAACTATCTTGAGACAATGAAATATCAAAAATGTGATGAGGTCATTGATTAAAATGTTCCCTTCAGCAAACAGTAAATAAATGACAGCATGAATTCCCATTTGGCTCAGGAAGTGAAGCCGGTGCAACTCACTTCAATAGCTGCCAAATAATCATTGATTATGAGGGATCAAACTCTTTGCTAGCTCACTAATATCAAAGCAGGGAGATTAATCATGGACTGCAATTCAGAGAAAACTGTTGCAAGGCCCATCACTGTTTTTGATCTATGAAGGTTAGATTTACCTTTGGCAGATCCCAGTGATGAGGCTCACAAAACAGCTCGGACACAGCTATGTCCACTGCAGTTTTACTAAAACCCCTCCAAGAATCTTACTAATTCCATAAAACTTTTAAATGCTTTTGGGAATACAAAGTACTTTTCAATCTTTGTTTATCCTGATTCAGTTGTTGTGAGAGGCAGTCAATCACTGAAGTAGCTCTTAGCTGAAGAGCCTTGCAATATATTCTGCTCACCGAGATGCATTTTTCATCTGACATACCCAAGACTTCTCTCACATCAGCAACTTGCATGGTTAGTCTTTGTTATTGATAATTTTCTAGTGGAATAAGAAATATCTTAAAAATATTCACTCTCTTTGTCAAGAAATAAAAGATACAGCACAGCTTGCTCTGTAGGTAAGGAAAGAGTTTGCTGTAGGTAACAACATAGTTAACTAAGTGGAAGTAGGGCAAGAGATTCTGTTTCTATTACCAGGAGCAGACCAAAACCTTAATCATGAAGTCAGTATTAAAGCTCTGTTCTCAACTGGAACAGTACTTTTTTTAAAGAAACAATTTACAGTAGATATTGTCATACAACACTGAGCAAACAAGAATGTCATGGGGTTTTTTTAATGCTCTTTTTTAGAGGAACTCAACCAGTCTCTGTAATGAAACTAAAAATGGAGATTTACCAAGATTATACTCTTATGCTCCTAAAGAAGTCATTCAGAACTTTCCGGAACTCCATCCAAATTTTCTTGCACCTCTCAGTGACAAGCCTTCAGCACACTCTGGGGAAATTATTCCATTTGATGCTTCTACACAAAGCAGAAGATACACCTCCTCAACAGCAGACTGGCTCTGATTGCACATCTAATATTAGCCTAACTCTCAGTAGGATTTTCAGGGAGAGACTATTGACTTACTGTCCTTGTGTGTCAAACCAACAACCTGTAAATCATATGACAAAGTATATGGGGAGTTAATTTCTGAGGCCAGACAGGGAGATAAAAAATAAAGATGCACCTAAAAATGATTGAAACTCAAATCATTGATTTCCCAAGGCAAAATTAATACAGTTTTTTTTTCTCATACTTTGCAGTTAAAACTCAGACTTCTCTCTTGTGGAAAAGCTTTCTGTTGGCTAGCATAATACCAAGTAATCCAAAAGTTAGTTTCTTCTGTTAAAACCATTAAACCCAGATTTAACTTTTCATGGCTGCATCTGGGGGTTTTTGCTGTTTGTCCATAGTGAAAACACTAATGTAAGGATGTAACATGCATTTACTGAAGAAACAGCAGAATACAGAACATTCAATATATTTAGCATGTCAAAATTGGAATGTACTTTATTGGTAGGAGTTGTTTTGTTGAAAAAGAGTTAATTTATGCTTAGCAGAAATTCTACTTAAAAGGTTAAAAGTTCTCAATACTTCTTGATTTTAGAAGAAATTAAGGAATTTCCAAAATACAGCATCATAAGCCTTATTACAGCATTGTCTGCCTTGAGCTCTCCCCTATATTTTATGATCATGCTATAAATTTTCCTCTTGACAGATTGATAACTTTGCTCTTGCTGCTTACAAGCTCCAAATATGAACCAAACCAGCTGAGGGAGTGCGGTGTGCATAAAGATATCTCCGTGGTATTTCATTCTACTATTGTCCAGTTTTCTCCTGTTATGTTGTAAAAGTGTCTGTTTTCAGTGCTACTGCATGGAAACATGGAAAAAATACCAAGAAGATGAAATGAAGGTGAGCAATGAGAGAGAGGATCAGGTGCTCAGACAGCTCAGTGCCAGTATCATTCTTTCATTTAAGAGTGATTGTTACTTTCCACTCAAAGGAAAAGTAGCTTTAACCAACGTCAGGTTAACAAAACTGAAATACAAAATAAATCAAATTAAATTAAAAAATTAAAACAAAATAAAATAAAATAAATGAAATTACAATATGAAATTAAATAAAAATAAAATACATTAAAAATAAATAAAAAGATAATAAATTAATTTAAACAAAATAAAATAAAAATATATTAAGATAAAAGTAATATAAAATAAATGAAGTATAAAAATATTATTTTAATTAGTTTCATGTAATTTAAATTTTATTTTATTTTATAATGTCACTTTCTTTTAAATTTAATTTAATTTAAATTTTAGTTTAGTTTTATTTTAATTTTATTTTAATTTAATTTATACTATCTGACAAGTAGCCTTTACTTTTCCTTTTAGAATACTTTCAAATTATTTTGCAATCTTTATCTTGCTTTTATCTTCAATATATTGTTCTCAGCTAAAGATGGCATGAATTTAACATTTTCTTGCACCATATATACTTACATCCACTTGCTCCAGTAATTATTAAAATAAATTATTAAAAGTGGCAGAAGGAAAAATCTGAAATTTTAATCCACCTTGCTTGGTGTCTTGAGGATAATTTCTAAGGTCATAAGACACTGAGGAGGTTCTGTTTCCAAAGGCCTGCTTTGCTTGTTGAGGTTCAAGACAAAGGCAATTATTATTCTGAGGGCCATCTGAAAAGAGCTGTTGGCTACAAACAAACCTCATTATTGTCATTGATTACAGCATAGAAGATGCTCCACTACTGACGAAAAGGCAGCAGGACAAAAGGCTAAAACTGACAGCAAAAACATGACACGTCTTTCCTTTGGCTGAGTATTTTGTATCCAACTCCCTCTGTTGTACAAAAGCTGGACTATTTTAAGAAGTGAACAGGAAGAGCAGAGTGTTAACAGTGTGGTACTTCTGAAATCTCTGTTTCATGTGGACTAATTGATGGCTCTGCAGATAGTCAGTGTTGATCAAATCCAACCCACTGTTATCAGTTAAAAAAAGACCTCTTGTGACCCTACTCTAATACAAATTAATAAAGAAATCCTTGCTTAAAGAATTTACTCACATTTTATTCTTTTAATGTTATTGTGGCACCATGAGCCTTCTCAGGACATAGAAATCTGGACAGGGCAAAAGTGTTGTTGAAATCCAGAAGAGTTTTTAATACTGATTATGGACATTCTGACTTGAATGAACAGTGTTTGCAGCAAGCACTTATTCTACACGAGGAAAAGTACTTACAACATATGGAATATTTTAGTGATAGAGTATTAGGGGTTTTTGAGGAGCTAAACGATTTTTTTCTCTTGAGTGATATTAACATCAGACGGAAAAAGGGGACATGGAGTTGCATTGTTGGTGTTCAACTGTGCTGCACCATGCATGCTTGACACTTGCAAACTTCTCCAAATCCCTCTATAAACACAAAAGGTCTGACAAGCCCCAGTGAGAAGCCTGAAGTTACCTGCACAATGCTCAGATTTTTGTGAGTCTTAATAGCAAGAATCTGCTCTATCATGATCTGACCACCCTCTGAATTCTGATTTAAGCAAAAAAGAATTACAGACATTTTGGTAATTAATTTTATTTGATGGAGTGAATTTTATTAATTTTATATTCTGGGGTGCAGCATAAACAATAACTGCACAGAAAAAGCACATATCAAAGGTTCGCTTTAATCATAGTGCTCATGGACACCTTTTTTTTCTATCTTCTGAGTGTAGATTAGAACTTGATCTCAAGTTTAGTCTCATCTATTTATATTTTTTATTTATTTATTTTGGCCATTGTGCAGAACTGTGGCTTGGTGATACTGTACTAAAACATAAATACTGGCATAACTCTGTCATTTGATCCAGTGCCCAGTGTTCTATGAACTAAATTAATTACTTTTGCTTTTTAATTTTTCTAATGTAAGCAAGATGCTAAAACATGAATTATTATTTTTAAGAGATTGTTTTGAACATAGAATGGTCATGTTCTCAAAAGTTGTGTTACTTTACAGATTCTCCAAGGGGCAGTCGGGGAATTTTTAAAATGAATTTAGAATATCTTTGTTGCTTCCAGCTGCTTTTGCTTATTTAAGTTGTACCAGGTCAGGATTTCACACTTCCCATCTGCCACAAGTTTGTTTTAAAGTCAATAATATACCCAGCTACATCAAAAAATCCTACTTCCAGTGCTCTGATTCTACCTCCTCCCTGGGCAGCCCATTCGAACATTTAGTCACCTCTTCTTTGAAGAAATTCTTCCTAATATTAAAGGCCAGTAACACCAAGAAGTGTTTTGGAGAAAAATACTAAATGTAATAAATAATCACAAGCTAATTTTTTTCCTTGGTTTGTGAGGGTGTGGAACACCACCAATAGAACAATCCTGTTACTTCTGCTGGAGTTGTCTTCCACATGCTAGCTGAAAGTACCTAGGAATTACAGGAAGGAGACATAAACTGAGATTTTTTGGTTTTTTCCTAATCAAAGAGAAACTTCCTATAGTAAAGCAGTAAAAACTTAGAGGAGGCTCAAATGAGGACCAAAACTGAAGCAAGTCAGCACTGTTCCTAATAGTAATGGAAGTGCTGAGTGTTACATTACTTTGTTTCAGGAACGTAATTTCCTTTTTGAGGACAAAAAGCACATCTTTTTGGCCCTGAACTTCTCTGCTTAGCTCTTGTAGTTGTACAAGGACTTTCAGGCCAAACAGTTCAGGCCTCTGCATGCAGCACACTAATCATCTCTTGAATTAAGAACCTAAAGCTCAAAAACTCTTCCAGTACCAATTTTATTTATCTCGTCCTTTGCTATTATTAGGCCCTTTATATAAGAGATGAATCATGTAAAATTCCTTGCATATAAGAACATGCAAATTTGCTTGTCTCACTGCAATATGTGAGGTGGAAATGTCCAGGTATGAACCAGTTTGGTTTATTTGATAGTTACATCAGCAAAGGATTTCTGCATTATGTGCACATCCAGCTTTGGAATAATCAGGAAGAACCTCTGCTCAGTCACGTCATGACAGGGACCTGCAGTACAGGGCTGTGTGGGAAGTATCATTGAAAAGCTGCTGCATTTATTACCTAGAGAAAAAAAAAAAATCAATTATCTGTTCTGACATTACAACAGTCTCCTGGAAAGATGAGAGGGAAATAGCAGCAAAAGAGGATTAATGGAGCAGTTAGTGTGGTATTGATTAGTCCTCTGGCTAGTGGGGCTTGTTCTGGATTTGGCTAAAAGTCAACTTTACCCAAATAATGACTGGATAGATTTTTTTGCTGTGATAAGAGAACCAAATCCTGCATGCAAAAGTAGTAGACAAACAAGTGGGTTGGCAGTAATGTTTTACGTAGCTGACAGTCTCCCAGAATATTAGTTTGAGGCAGAATAATAAGTCATGCAACTGCATAAAATTTTCATGCTATTTTCCCCACCTCTTTCCACCATTAACACAACACACATTGGAGGTAAAAACCTTGTTTATTAGATGAATGCTGACAGTGGAAACTACCAGAAAAAATAATTCTGAATAAAACGTATATGACATTTTCCCAGACAGAGAGAAAACCTGAGTATTTGGTATTCTTCTTTAAAAGAAGGCTTCAGGTTGTTTGTGGTTTTGCCGAGCAGACAGGAAATGCACTTTCTAGAACTAGATTCTACATTGGTTTACAAACTCTAGGAATTGAGATGATTTCCAATAGACTGGATACTCATGAAGGTACCAACTAAGCTGCGGCACTGGACTTTTCTCCAAAGAGCAAGGTTTTTCTATGTTTTGCACTGGGAATGTTAACATTTTAATAACATTAATAATTGCTGATGTTACTTAATATAGGCATTTAAGACCTGGGAATGGCGTAAGAAATGAGCAGGAGGAACATTAATGCAAAACTAAGAAAACCAGCTAAAAGTAATTAAAACAAGGAACAGTGTTATAAGGCTGAATATGCCCCCTGACATGACAGGGGAAAGTAAGAGTTAACAATTTTTAAAAATGTATTTACTATATATTTGTTGCCCAAAATATGGGGCTTTTAATTTTTTTTTCACTCTTCATTTTCTTATCATTAGGAGAAAAAATATTAAAAACAATATAACAGCAGAAACAGAGAAAGTGGCAAAATTTGAAATCAGACACCTGATTTCTGTCCTATTCAAATAGTGAGAAACCAGAAAAAAATCTGCAGCAAGAGGAGGAAATACTGTAAAAGAGGGATATATTCATAAATCAGTAAGTTACTGTAGCATATTCTAGCTCTAGTGTAGAATAGACTGTTTGCATGAAAAATATGTAGATTTAAAATGCAATAAAAAAGACCAACAAAAGAAATCAATAATGATACATTTTATTTCAAGCAGCCATAACAGCAGCACCACATCCATCAGTCATATTTTCCTGGGCCCAGTATATAATAATCCCCCTGATCCCTATATAATTGCCAGCTTCACCTTTTGAATTATCAACAGCTCTCAGAGCTTATTGCTCTGTAGTTTCTTAATAAGCGCCCGCAATCAATAATCTTCCTACTGAGTAAGCAGCAACCAGCCAGCCAAACACAGGGTGTAAATGTTTCAGAAGTGATCATTACAGGGATTTGAATGACAAGGTGACTGTGCTAATGCAATAGGCATGAAGTAAAGACATAATTTGGAAAATCTGCTTACTGGAATGTGTAGGTGTCTTGCCATGGCAAAATGCTCATTCTGCAGAGGAGAATATTTACCCTCGCAAATGAAACTTCAAATCCTCCTGGAGGGCATTTTTTGCCTGAGATGGCAGGCACCATTACCAGCTTTTGATACACCGTCAAAACAAACCATCCAGCATGTCTGCAGCAAACCTCTTCTATTTGGAAATGCAACTGCTCACTGTTCCACACAAACTCTGCAATGATTGATAACAGGGATTTGCATGCAAATTTGAGAACAGTGTCACTTTGAAGACAGTGGTTTAAATAATAATGTGTATAACAAGGGCCCTCACAATTTTTTTCTGCTACAACTCACTCTCTAAACACCAACACAGAAAACAGTCACCTATCTTTGAAAATTATTTCTTAAATTTGACAAACAGAACAAAGAAACATTGATCCAGACTCACATAAGTTAAATAGAACCTTGAACTGAGACAGTTTTTCCAGAGTGCTCAGTAGTCACATTGAACACATTTCCAAAGGAGCTCAGCTCCAACTTACTAAAGTTGACTTTCAGTCAACAGAACAAAGCATGAAAGTTTGCAAAATGTCCTGATGAAGAAAGTGGTAATTTTCTTTCATTCTTCATATGGCTAGAGGCACTGGGCTCCTAAAACCCCATCTATTTAGGCACATGGATTGCCTTCAGATCTATGGAGATCCATAGGAAATACTCAGAACTTCTGAAAATGTAACGATTTAGTTAAATGTCTAAATGAATGTTTTGTTATCCAGTCTGAAGAATGCTTGGGATAGTGGATTAATTGTGGTGACTTACAGTGGCAAAATGTTTTCTTTTGGACTTAATATCAAGAGCTCATTAAACTTAGTTATTCTCACCATGCACTTAATCCCCTGCTCTTCAGAGATGACAGTGCATAGGAAGATGAAAATCATGGCAATTTATTAAAATTTGCAAGACATAGCAAGAAAAAATATATTTATCCCTATTTTTAATTTTATTTTTGAATTCACAAAAGGCTTGTAGTAAATCCAGAGTTTGATCAACAGCATGACAGAAACTGATATGGAAAGTACTATCAAAATAGAAAGAGAGTATTACCTTTATTATATTAACTATGAGTTAGCATTTGTCTTTGTTGACAGGTGGTTTATTTAAACATTTTTTCTTGATCAATTTTTTTTTATGTGCTATTGATTTTTCAAACTGGCTTGTAAGATATTTGAAATAAAAACATCAGACATATGCATTTCACAATGAAAGCTAAACTATACTGTAGGCAAGAAGAAAATTAAAAAAAAAAAAAAATCCTCAGTGGCCTTTTCTTCAATAAACCATCAGTGCCAAGAGTCCAAACAAGTGCTAATTTCCTGACAATCCTGTTTGCAGATAAATCAGGGTTCAGTGCCTCTTTACTTTATTTTCTTTTTATTTTCTCTGAGGTTTCATTCTGCAAAAGTCTCATAGTGTTTACTGATTTTTGTTTTTCTTTAAGCTGTGAACAACTAGTGAGCTTTCCCTATGAGGGACATGCTGAAACTGAATATCTAAAAGTCCTGCAAAGTACCCAGCCTTCTAAATTAGCTACATAAATTAATTACTGGCATTCCGACATGCACATTGCCACAAAACCCAGTATAAAGACCTTTAGGCAAGACTGCTGGTGAGCCATTAGATGAGATGATGATGATGATGATGATGATAGGAAGCTGATCATTAAAATGCATACTCTTAAGGGACCACTTTGCCACACTAATTATCCTTAGATATCCTTAGACTTAGAGCTCTATATACTGCCCAGATCAGCAGCATCATCAGTCTGTCAGTAGACCCAGCAAGGTCTACAGTGCATTGCCTGGCCTGTCTATTTTTTAAGGGAGAAAAATGCATTAGAGATATTTTGCACATTGTTTCCCACTGGTTTGTGCCTGTTGGTAGAACAATGATGTACAGGGGATTTAGATGCTTATTAATTTAATATTCTTCAGTGAATTATTTGGGGATTGAAGTGCCACACACTATGTGAATACGGACATGTGGGTATGGCCTGCAAATGGATTGTTAGTGTTATAAAAGAGTAGGCTTGTGCCTTTAAGACTGCCTCTTTTAAAACCAGGAGGGACTTGTATGTTTGTAGCCAGAGCAGGAGTAGTCTCCACTGTTTTCCAGGCATATCTTCAGGTTCATCTTCCCTTTCTGACCTAAACTGCACTAAAATATTGTGAAAAAATATCATGAACACTATCTGTTGACCTAAAGAACTATAGGCTTTCCAGTCCTTCCCCTTGCTTTTCACCACAAAGCAGCTATTGACAGAGAAACTTCTAAATTACTCCTACTTTTCCATTCCCTACTCCTAAGTGATGCTAACAATCCTCCTCATGTTCCTCACTCCTTCATTGATTTCTTTCTTCAGAAAGATGGGAACATCCTGTGACTTCCCAGGACTTCAAAACCACCATTGTGCTCCTGGCAGGGACTACCAAGAGGCCTGTCAAGAAAGGTCAAAGACATGGCTCAGTTCTGCAGACTCTCAGGTTCTGATCCAAAGCTCACAATTATTGCACAGAGTCTTCAAACATTCTTTCAGAAAGTTTAGATATTTCTCATGCCATTCATGAGTGGGAAAGCTTCTACTGGTGACAAGAGGCTCCAGCAGAACGACCAGCCATGGATTGGTTGAAAATCAGTAATTTCAGTACATTTAAACATAAAGCTCTGCCTTACTCTCCTTACAAGCACTGTCTTGAACACCAGGACCCAAAGTTGGTTCTTCTAAGACTTCTGCTACAAACTGTGTAAGCAATTCAGCTGGATAATCCATCAGAAGTGGATGGATCAAGTGCACAAACGTTCCTCAGATCAGTAGCAATATCCAGTGTTCCTGTATGTACAGCTCTGTCACTACTCAGATATACCCATGTGACAAGTTAACATGTGACCAGCTGGCCTTTTTGAGGTAAGCATGCAGACAGGTAACACAGATATTCCAGAGCTTTCAATTTGGAGTTTAAATAAGTTTGAACAGAAAGGTTGGAAATTAATAATAAAAAAGCTATTTGGTTAGCAATCCATAGTTGCCAATTCATCAATTAATAAAAACAAAATTAATTGCTGACTTTGAAATTACCTCATCTATTTTCAAAAGAAGCTGACAGCTTGATGTATTAAAATAAGAATGATCACTTATTGTAAACAAATTTCAGTTTACCTCCCCCCACAGCTCTTTAATTTCAAGAAGGATGGTGCACCTCATTTTTGTGTCTGCTGGACAACCTTCAGCTCTGCATTAGTTAATTAATTCAAAGAAGGAAGAATGTCTTTTCCACAGAATCATCAGTATAGCTAATATTATTTATATCTAACCATAAATAATACAGGGGAAAATATCTTTGAGTTCCTGGGGATGCTGCTCTCACTTTAACCCTTTATTAATCCTTAGGGGATTAAGAAAGCAATGGTAATACATGCTATCATTGGTAAGTAGAGCACCTCTGTAGAGTGGAGATAAAGGTAATAAAGCATGGTTTCAGAAACAGGACCAGACAAAGCACATGCATACAAAATAAGGTAAGGAAATGCTGTGCAAACATATGTAAAGACAGGGGACAAAAGTGCATTGCTTTAATTTAAAATAAGGAGGCCAAGATGGTGTGTTGTCAAGAAATGGAAGTAGTATTGATGAAGGTTTGAAAAAGGAAAAGAGGAGGAAGTGACATAGATTAAAAAAACCACTGAAAGGGCAAGACTTGTTGATATGTGAAAGGATAGGCTTTCTTCAGTCTGTGGTGACAACTTTATGAAGAACTTTTCATAAACTTGAAACGATGACTTAAACAGGTCTTTTCTGAAAGGATGCCACAGGACTTCATAGAAAGCACAGAAACCCCGGGCAGAAATGTTGAACAGCAGGAAGAGTGAGGAGAAAGCAGTCTAGAGCTGAAAGCTCCCCTCTGTTTGCACAGGGGTGTTAACTCTGAATTGTGAGAATATTTTAAGTAGCAGACAATGTGATCCCTGAGTAAGTCAGGATGCTGCACTAGAAAGCACTGTGCACTGATTCATGAAAAAGCAGAACTGATGTTAAACTTAAGTTAATGTTTCAACCATTAAAAGACTTTAAGTGTCTACCTTTAACTTTCTAAATGTGCACACACACAGGTTACTGAACTATATGTCTGGAACACTGTCATGTGAATCACTCTATTTCCCAACAAATGGACATGACTGAGTTTTATTTAGATAAAATGGCTATGTATACCAGGGCTGGTAAACATTTTTCTTCTTTAAAAAGTTCTAGCTGTAAGTGCAGGTTTGTTTATTGGGGTTTATATTCTGTTTGTTGTTTTAATTATTTCTTTCAGTCCCTTATTTTCTTTTAATTATTTTTTTTAATAGCCCTTCAGAAGTTTTGAAAGCACAGCTGAAATTCTGAATCATGTGTACTGTTTGTATATTTCATTATAAGTGCTAAATTTAATTTCTACTCCATTATTCTAGGAAATCCCCTCTATCTTCATATCTCAGGAATTTTAATGTTTTCTGTGTATCGGATACCTGCTTATTTGAGTATTTGAATACTTATTTAAGGATTTGAATACTGACATGCATTATGAGTAAATTGGAATATACCATGGTAAAGTCTCTGTCTACTAATTCATGTGTGGATTTCTACCATAGAGTAAATAAAATGTTTTTCTCTATGAAAGTTGTGCTTGAAAACAAACACGCGAAAAATCTACCTGCAAAATATTCTGATACTATAAAACATCTAAATAAGTGTCATCAAGCTGCAGTACTGTTCACAGGTTCTCTTGTCCTTCAGTGTGGCACTACAGTAATTATGATCTCAGTCTTAAAAAAAATACAGAAGTAAAACAAACAAAAATCCCCAAACAAGGAAACAAACAAGCAACCAAAAAAACCCTCTTAATGTAAGCTGTTCCAGTCCTGAGTCAGCTCACACATTCATGGATGACTGAAAACAGCATTTAAATCAGCTTTTTATAATAAAATAAAATTTCTTTTTGCCCCATTCCCTTATTTATTTTATGTGTTATTCCAAACACACCAGCACCAGCTTATGCCACTGAAGTCAGCCCAGACAGACAAGAATAGTGTCTGTGTCAGGACGCAGTTAGATCCTTTTTTTTCTACTATACTTTTTCCAGTCCTGCTGGAAAGTAGTCCTATGGTTACTCCATTCCACACTATTACAGTGCCAACTCTGTCCCACAATTGATTGAGTAGCAATTCTGGCAGCAATTTCTGTTACTTTTTCCTCAAATTTCCAGCTCCTGAAGTCCTGCAAGTGAAGGTGCAATGGGTTGTGGTATGGAAATTTAGGGCAGGAGCAACTCCAAGAAAGATGTGGACCTATTGAACAGAATACACAAAACTTATTAGATTCTCTCTCCTATGAGGAAAGGCTGAAATAGGACTGTTCTTTGTGGAGAAGGGAACTTTTGGGGGGATTATTATCAATGTTTGATCTAATTAAACTTGTTAAATCTCATAAAATCCTACTAACTTTATTAACTAATTAATCTGACTAAATCTAGATAATACCTGATGGCAAAGTATAAAGATGACACAGCCAGGCTCTTTTCAGTGGTTTTCAGAGACAGGATCAGAAGTGATGGACACAAACAGAAACACAGGAGGTTACTCCCAAACACCAAGAAACACTTTTTTACTCTGAAGATGGTGACCAAGCAAACAGCAGCTCACAAGCTCTTTTCTGTGCTCTTCCTGCGGAAAGAGCCGCACTCAAAAGTCCCGAGATATCTGAGTCAGAAATCAAGCCAGAGGTTGCTCTGAAATTCCACACCCCCCCCAACCCCATTCCCAAAACTCAGTTCCCAAGTAAATAAGCATTCAACTCTGGCTGTGATATTTGACAGATTAATGTGAATCCTGACAGTCATATTAAAGATGGAAGAAAGGAAGGCTACTGGTTATCAAGAATTGAAAATTGACACAAATGTAGCATAAACTAGCAAAAGTTAGTCCTGAAGAGAGAGAAATGGCATCCCTGATTTTCTGATTCTCTCTTCACCATTCACAGGTTTATTGTTGGCCAAGAGGAAGAAGGAAAGCACAAAGACAGGAAATTGGAAGTCAGGAAATGAAGAGAGAAGAGATAAAACTGAAGCAGAAACCACAAGCCTCACTTTCAGCATCTCAAGTTCAGAGTCAAAGACACTTGCTACTCTATCACACTTCACAGACTTAACTTTTTCTGTGAACCCTTACATTGGCTTGCATAACAAAAGTGATAGCAGGGCAAAAGCCTTTTATTGTTGTCCTAACTTGAACTGCAGTCAGCTTGTGGCAACCTGTTTACCTGTGATTAAAATGGCAAAGTTCTGACCCTTGTCCTTACTGTCCTTCAGATTTAAAATGCCCTCTGTCAATGGCATGCTCTAAGGATAAGCATATCATTAAATACTCTGATTCTACCATAATAAAAATAAAAAAAGTTTCACAGGAATCATATTCTGTCTCCTGTTTTACTTTTTTTTAGTAGGGATAGAGTTAACTTTCTTCATAGTAGCTGTTAAGGGGCCACGTGTTAGATTTTTTTCTTTGCTTGTGTGTACAACTTTTGCTTTACCTGTTAAACTGCATCTCAAACCATTTTTACACTTTAACCGTTCTGATCCTCTCCTCTCTCTCCCTGTGGAGGAGAGGTCAAAATAGTGTCTGTGTGAGGCCAAACTGACTGCTGGGGTTAAATCACAATCAAAAGCAATTATGTAATATTTTTCCATTAGTTATTGATGTACTGCCAATAAATAAAAAACTGCTCTTGACCATGGACTGTATTTTTTTCTGATTTCATATGGCTTGCTTAATTAAATTAGCAACATAATTTGCATTTGTTGGATACAGTCAGTTCCAAAGTCCTGCCAGAAGGAAAAATAGCAGCAAGTTGTACCTCTCACAGTAGGGACAGCAAAGATTTCTTATTTTTATTTCACCTTGACCCAGTGTGAGCAGCATTCCACAGCAAGCCTACCAGTACAGCAAGGTTTAGAGGTGAGAAAACATTAGCAGTTGCAAATTTTATCCAAAAGGCACTTAGCACTTTCTGCACAAATCTGGCTATGTTCTTTCTTCACTTGCATCCTGCAATAAAATTCCCTGAAATCAATGGAAAGGCTTCTTCCTGTATCCTTCCAGTTGGCTGCAATCTATTCATAGAAGATATACTACATTTCATGAGCTTCCCTAAAAGTCCCTGCAACTGTGGAAACCTCTTTGCCTTAGAATTTTAAAATTGTTTGCTGCATCGTAAGAAAACGAAACCCATGAATGCTTCCATATCTTTGAAGCATCTCAATATCCATTCATCATCTAGAATTTTCTCCTGGAAAAAAAGACTTCAAGGAACTGACACTGTCCCCCAGCTGGGCCAGCACAGCCAAGGATGCCCTACAACCCCACAAAACACAAGATTCTTTCGTGCCTTGTAGCCTTTTTGGAACTTCAAGGCACTGATAGGGAATAGTGGGTGTTAGCAGGGTCCAGGGGAGCCCAGCTGTGGGTACGTTCCCTGCTGCTGCAGAATTGCAATAGGTTTGATGGCAGGAAAGTGTCAGTAATATCACAAGCGGCCAAAACAAAGCCAGTTCAGAACCAGCATAATCAGATTTGGCACTACATATGCCTTACTGTTAATTGTAGTCTCTATCTAAGTGTGGGGTGAGAAGTGAATTCTAAGGCCTCTGCTCAGCACGTTCCTGTCTCTGCTTCAGACTTGCCTATTTGTTGTGCAAATTGTTCTCTTTCTCAATATTTTTAGAGTTCTCTCAGCCAATGCATCCGAGCTCTCTGTAATGTGTTTACCCTCACAGCACCCCTGAGGGCAGTAGAGTGCAATTATCCCCGTTTTACTGATGGAAAACTGCAGTATAAAACAGATTAAGCCATTCACACAAGGATCAAGAGCTCTTTGCTCTACTTATTGTGGGCAGGTCATCTTGCTGCTCATTTTCCATTTGGCCTGAATCCCAGTCAGCAGTTGAGCACCACATCCAGCCGACAAAACTCTGCTCCAAGAAATCACCATGAAACCCCTAACCTTAATGAAACAATGAAGGTATAAGTAAAAGTAATTTCTCTTGGGAATACTTTGAGCCCATGGATACCACAGAAGGCAGGACTAGTTGCAACCTGGTCTCTCAACCACAGTAAAGACACTGTGATGTGCCCTAGGACATGCAGCTGCTGTCCTCCCCTCCTTTCCCAGCTCACACTGCTGGCCCCTGGTTCCAAGAGGGCACAGTTCTGGTGCTGGTTATGGGATTGACCTGCTCCAAGCAGACAACACTCATTACTGAGAGTGAACAGCAGGGACCTGGTCATGACACATCGACCTGAATAAAGCAGGAAACACCAAAGTGATGGTCCCTGGCCTGTCTGGCAGAGCTATGAATTTTATATATTGGGGATATAAATTTAGTCTTATGTTGGAAGGATAAAGTCCATCACACATGAACAACCAGGAGTCAGTGTGATATGGGTACACATTCTGCTCTAGTATTTCACTCTAAAGCATTTGTTATGGGCATTTGGAAAAGTTTGCCTTTCTAGAAGGTTTAGTGCTGAGCCATTTTAACAGTTTTGGATTTTTTTTCTGCTTGCTATGATCATTTAATTTGAACTCTCTGTAAGATCACCAAGAAGAACCTCATGGATCAGGAACCAGGAAAAAAGGAAAAGCAGATTTTCTTCTGAGGAGTGACTAAAGAGTAAATTGTCCAGAAGAGGGACATATTTATTAATTTTATTTATCAATACCATGGACAGAAGAACATTCATGTAAAAAAAAAAATCATGTAAAGCAAAAACAGTATTAGTCTTCATTGGGTTTTGATCTTTTTTTATTTTCTACTATTTTCACTTTTAACTTAGTCCTGCTTAGCACAAAGACATGAACCTGTGAATGATTTCTGTTGTTGGTCTAAATCCTTTCTAAAGAAAGGACAGCTTAGATGTGTTAGTAAAATCTTCATCTCAGTCTGCTTCAGTGCATAATTATAATAGGAGTTGTGACACTGTTTATATCATAGAGATTAAATTTTGCTTTCACATCCCAGACATTTCACATTGTAAATCTTTGCACACTGTAAATCTCTTCACAGCTTGCTTCGTGTCTGGGTCTCAGTCACTCAAGATCTGTCAGTCTGGGTTAGACCTAGGCATCACTGCGTGACAAACACTGGTAATGAGGTTTGTTGTTAGCACTCCCTCTATAAAAAAAATTAAAAAAAAGGGAAAAATAGGCAGGTTTTTATCCTTCCAAACCATGTATCACAATCTTGCATAAAGGACAGGGATTTTTTTTTTTTGGAAGAAGGCATTTGTGGTCCACAACCTTATTCTCATTCCCCTTCCTCTCTCTGTTCACTTTTATCACTTTCCCTCTTTCTTGACAACAACTTCATATCTAGAAATAATAAACTGTATTACATAGCCTTGAACAGACAAGAGGTGTGTATGGTCTTGATGGGGTAGGATTGCCTTAGAAGTCATAAAATATTTCCTATCCTTTCCAGAAAGGAAAATTTATAATCAAGTTTAAAGACTAAGATTGTGTTTAAGTGCACTCCTCAATAAGGTAGATTGAGGAAGTAGCCAATTGCTTCCCTGGTTCAAGGTATTAAATGACAGTAACACCTGCACATCCACACTAAAAAATACTCAGAAAAGCGTTTTCCTGTGAAATTCACCTCATTCTTTTGGTTAGCATCAAATTCCGCACCTGACAAAGAGCTGATTCCTTTTCCTTTGGGAATTGCATGGCTCAATATTTGCTGTATGAGTTTCTTGGCATCAAGCTGGCAGCAAGTGTTCTAGTTAACTCTACCTAAGCACAATTAGATTTCAGACACACTCTGCTATTCTTTCTTTCAGGTCAGTGATCAAAAATGGTAAAACGAGTCGAAAGGCAGCACATCCAAGTTTTATTCTCTAACTCAAGATTGGCATCTATTCCCTTGCCCTGTTGTGAACTTATGTACAGCATTGTTGTTTTTTTTTTTTTTTTTTTGTTGGCCGTTAATACAGTTACAACTGCTAGTTCCATAACGGTAGGAATGACCTTTCTCTCATTCTCCCATTCACATAAAAAACCTGTTTTCCTGCAAAGGTTCTCCTTCACTTCTTCATGTGTAACAGTGGCAGCTCCTGATGATCTTTCTGTTCTACTCACCATGAGGAAGATAATAATGCCTGTACTCCTCTGCCAGCACCACAAACACCCTGATTTGCTTAATAAGAGGCATTTCTAAGATTATTTAGGACATTGCCCAAATGTTTTGTGTTTTGCATAACTGAAGGAAAGGGGAAATACATGTGTGAGTTCATACATGTATCAAAGTGGAGAACTGTCCTCTTTTTTACCTCCAGTACCACAGAACCATTTCTTACCTTTGGTGCATCTCTACTTAAACACATGAACACCTACTGCTATTCTGTGCCAACACCTGTTCATCTTCGCTTAACTGTTTATGCATTGCAAAATTAGAACTGCATTTGTAATCATTAGACTTGATGCTAATTTAAATCTCAGTTTCTCTAGCAGTCCAAGGAGCTGCAAAAGGAACAGATTAATGAGCAAAGTCACAAGCAAATGTGCAAAACCCGAAAATCTGAAATAAAACACAACACCGAAAATGAATGCACACACTATCAGGGATTAAGCCATAAACTAAACAAGGAGGTAGCACTGCAAACCACTAAATGTGGTAAAGTGCACTAAAGGTCACATTTTCATAGTTTCAGATATGCACTGCAATTCCTGCACATTTCAGACTTATAAAACAGAGCAGGTTTGTCCAGTAGGCCTTTAGCTGTGTTTCAGTAATTTATAAGCACAAAATTGAATAAAAAATTGTTTTAAAAAGTTTTCACAAAACTTCTTCATTAGCAGTAGTTAATTCTAGAAAACAGGTGATGCACAAAGAGAATCAATTTGATATTCTGAAAGAAATGCTCAAGACAGACACTTTGGAATGGAAGATATATTTTAATCCCAGTAAATATATCAACTGAAAAGTCACTTAAAAGGCCTTCTCATACTTCTGAAACTCCAGTGAGTCTAGTCACTTCTGAGCTTATGTTGATTTCTAGACCTTGTGCTTGAATTTTGTGATTTTGCTTAGGAAGATGCAAATAAAGAGGGCAAACAAAGCCAAACTGACCAAATTGACAAAAAACGCCTTTCTTTAAATTTTAATTTTTAATTTTAATTTTAACTTTAATTTTAATTTTGTTTATGTTTCATATTTTATTTTATTTACATGTATTTTCAAATTTATACAAAATTATTAAATTTTATTTCAATTTTAATTTGTTTGTATTTGTATTTGGTTTAGTTTAGTTTTAATTGGTTTTTATTTACCTTATTATTTTATTTTATTTTATTTTATTTTATTTTATTTTATTTTATTTTATTTTATTTTATTTTATTTTATTTTATT
>VZUI01038301.1:0-18614 GCA_013401135.1 Cettia cetti | reverse complement strand
CGCCCCCCGGCGCTCCGTGACTCGCCGGCGGCTCCTCGGGCCTCATCGTTCGCCGGTGGCGGCAGCCAGGAGATGGTCCGGGCCTAGCGGAGCGGCCAGCGCAGGTGAGCGCTGCCGGGCAGGGCCTCCCGCCGGCACCGGGACGTCGCCGGGCCCACGCCGCCCCCGCCCCGGGCACTCCCGGGACATCCCGGCCGCCCCCCGCGGCGGAACCGGCGGGCCCCGGGGCGGGATCGGCCGCTCCAGCCGCATCTCCCGCCGGGAACCGCGGATTTCCCCGCGCGCGCCCCGCGGTGACACCTGCGGAGGGCGGGGGTCCCTCCCCGGGAAGCACGGCCCGGGGGATTCCCTGCCCCGGGGACCGGGCTGGGCCCGGGGCCGGCGGGGCCGTGCGCTGCCCTCCCCGGTGATGGATTTAATCCTGTTCCGGTAATTGACGTCAGGGCTTTGTTCCTTCCCCTTTGCTCTCCGCCGTTTAGGGCCGGAGCCGCTCCGGGATGGAGCGGGCAGGACCGGCACGGGCTGCGGGGCTCGGGGGGCTGCCCGGGGGGGCTCCCGGCGCTGCCCGCTCATGGAATTGGCTCCGGGCAGGTGCTGCCGAAGGTCAGGGAACCGAGTCGGGGTTCCGGACACATTCCCGTCCCGGAGTGAGTGGGTGGCTGTTACGTAAAGCCCCATCCCTGCTGGGGGGTTAAATTGGACTTTGTAAAACAGCAGTCGCTTAACAGTCCTCGGCTCTGGGCTGACTTTCTTCCTTTTTTTCCTCTTTTCCAATGAACAAAACAAAGCCAGAAAGTGTTGAGATGTGTAACCCAGGTATCCGTGCTGTATCTGTGGTTCTCCTCTGGAAATGAGCAAGTGATTAACTGAGTTTTGGGGGCGAACTGAGTGCTTGTGCCCAAACCTCACTCACAGCCTGGGCAGATGCTGTACAATGGAAAAGGAGCCTGAAAAGGGGCAGATGTGGGACCTGCTGCCCTTCCAGCTTATCTCTCGCCTTATTACAGCCTTGTTTGATCATTTTCTCTGGAATTCTGGAGGTTTTAAACATTCCCGTGCTTCCAGTGATGGCAGCCAGGCCCCCACCTGCCCTTGTGGAGCTGAAGAGGCCCTTCCTCAATGTCCCTCTCTGGGATGAGCTGGTTCTGCTCAGGTCTGTGTTTATTTGTCACCTGGGCTCCCTCCCAGCTACTCATCTTTCAGGTGTATTTCTAGTTCCTGACATTCCTTTAAAACTACTAAATTCTTCTCTCAGGTCCCTGGCAGATGGGGATTTTCAGCCTTGGGGGGTTATTGCAAAACAGGATCTAGTGAAGTGCTTTGCAGGAGTGGTTGTGCACCTGATTGTTCATTTCTTGTCTCTCCTAATGAGGGAAACGTGATTAAACTCCCTGCTGCTGTTGTGTGTCTGTGAGACAGTCCCAGTGTCACACTGGAGTTACTCAGTGGTTGTACTGGGACTGCAACAGGTCGTGTTGGTCGGGAACAAAAGGGAAAATTTATCTTTTGGCATTATTAATATCTTGGCTTTATTAATGTATCAATGTCAATTTTTGTCATTTGCTGCCTGCTGTAGAGTGTGTTTGCAGCTCTGTGTGAGAGCAGACTCTCCCATGTTCAGGAGTGAGGCAGTCCTGGAATTATCCTGAGCTGGAAAGGACCCACAGGATCACCCAGCCCAGCTCCTGTCCCTGCACAGCCCCACAATCCCACCCTGAGCATCCCTGCAGCAGTGTCCAAGCTCTCCTGGCCTTGCACAGCCCCACAATCCCACCCTGAGCACCCCTGGGTGCTGGCCAAGCTCTCCTGGAGCTCTGGCAGCCTCGGGGCCGTGCCCATTCCCTGGGGAGCCTGGGCAGTGCCAGCAGCCTCTGGGGGAAGAACCTTTCCCAAAATCCAACCCAACCCTGCCCTGGCCCAGCTCCAGCCCTGCCCTGGGTGCTGTCCCTGTCACAGGAGCAGAGATTGGAGTTACTGTATCCCCCAGTGAGCTCTGACCTCAGGCTCCTCTTCCCCAGCAGAACAAACCAAGTACCCTCAGCAGCTCCTCATGGTCCTCCCACACCCTTCCCCATCCCCATGTCCCTTCTTTGGATGCTATCAGCTTTTTATCTTTTTTATATTGTGGTACCCAAAAGTGCCCCCAGGACTCCTGTACAGTTTAACAGCAGTGAAGCAAAACAGCAAATTCAACTCTGATCCCAAAAGCTGTCTCAGGTCCCTGATATTTGCAGTTCTTCTTTTATGACTTTTCTCCTTGTCTCAAACATTGAGCGAGTGAGACTGAGCCTCTGGGGTCAGTTTTTGTGTGAGAAGCCACACAGCAACCCAGAAAAATAATTCATATTTATGTGTTTAGCATTCTTGCCAGTCCTAGTGACCTGAACTTGATAAAACACGATCAAACCCCAGTGAAATACGGCTGGGATTTCTAGGATGGTTTTTAGGAAGCTGGAATGTGCAGATGCTTTTGGGTTACACCCAGTTCATTTAGGAGGAGATTTCTGTCTGCACAAACCATGGAGTTTGCTTCTTGGGGGCTTTGTGGGTAAAGAGCAGCAGCAGCAATGTGTCCTGAGGTTGCAGGTGGCCCGTGGCAGGGTGGCATTTGCTCAGCAGTTGCTGCTGTGGCTGCTGGAGGGTGTGTTCTGCCCCAGCCTTTTCCAGCGTGGGTGCTCCCGTGTCGGATGTGACTAAGGACGTTGGTGACCTGTGCCTTACTGGCTGAAGCTGCTGCTCTTGGCATCCTCTGGGGCCTGGCAGCAGGAGCTCTGTCACCAGGGGATGGTGGAACTGCTCTCACTGTGCCCCTCTCTGCGTTTTCAGTGCTTAGCACAGGTGCCAAAGCTGCTCATGGCTGTTGCTGATGCCTCCCTCCCTTCCCTTCCTGCTCATCCTCTTGGTTTGGGAGTTTTGTATTCATCACTGCTCGTACTCTTTGCTCCCCATCATCAGAAATTTGCAGCGTTGAGGGCAGAAATACTGAGAGTTGAGTCTTGAGAGCTGAGCCAGGAAAGCAGCACCTCTGCCATGGGCAGATTTGGGCACGTGGACAGAGCTTGAGCAGCTTCCAAGAGGCCTCAGCAACATGTGTGCTGAGCTGGGAGGAATATGAGTTGCAGTGTCGTGTTTGGAGTCCCCCTGTGTGAGGATGTTGGGATAGTCTGGAGTTTTTGGTGACTGAAGTTTCTTTTTTGTGGCAATAATTGTTCTTTGCCACATAATTTCAGTTTGTTACTCACCTGTGGTTTGTTCTACAGGCCTGTTTCCTTTCTCTCACTACTATGATGTCACAGTTATCTTCAGCAGAGGCTCAGAAATAGCTGAATTAGAGATTAGATACCTAAATTTCAGTTTAGATTACATCCACAGAAGGAATCTTTCCCTGTGAGGGTGGGCAGGCCCTGGCACAGGTTACCAGAGCAGCTGTGGCTGCCCCTGGATCCCTGGCAGTGCCCAAGGCCAGGCTGGACAGGGCTTGGAGAAGCCTGGGGCAGTGGGAGGTGTCCCTGCCATGGCTGGGGTGGCACTGGGTGGGCTTTGAGGTCTCTTCCCACCAAGACCCCCCTGTCCTCCTTTGCCTTCAGTGTCTGCCTCAGAGTGTGTACCAAAACCAAAATGAGGTTGGTGTCACCTTCTCTAAATTGGGAGAACAGAGCACTGTGGGGAGATGGAGGGGCTGTAGGATGGAGTGTCTGGAAACGAATCAAGAAACTTTAACAGGTTACATTTAGCTAGAGCAGGGTTAGATGCATATAAAATATCTTGCTAACTGTGTTAAACTAAGAAAATAAGCAATCAAGTTCATAGAATTGCAAAACTCAAGATGAAAGAACTTGTGTGGCAGTTATTCTTCTCTTGCAGGATGGTTCCTTCTCTGCAGTCACTAATGACTAACGAGATGCTCTGCAGCTTGTGAAATGACAGGGCTGCTGTCACTGCTGAGGAAATCCAAGCTCACAGCCCCTGCTCCTCCCTGTCACCGAGCCGCCCTGGGGAGCGCAGCCAGCCCCAGGTGCTGAAGCTGTGCTGTTCTCTGCCTCTCTCCTGCAGCTTCATTCTCCTCTCAGCTGCTTGCACCAGCTGCAGCATTCCAGCTGAATTCCCAGTTTGGGGCAGTGCTGGGGCTCTCTGAGGTGAGCGTGAGGCGAGCTCGGCGTGGCACAGCTCCCTGGGGCCGGGCCAGCCTCGGACTGCTGGCCAAAATTCCAAGTTCCCTGGAGCTGGAAGGTTGTTTGCCTCGTGCACTTGAGTCTCCTTCAGTGTCTGCCATCTCCCCAGGCTCTCAGACTTTTACAACTTTCCAAGTTTCTTCCTTCAGCTCTGCGTTTCAAACCCCTCTTTTTCCTATATCTGGCTTTTCTCCCCAGTGATGGGAGTTCCTCAGGTTGTCTTGCCTCTTGTTCTTACTTGGTTCATTAATTCTTGCTGATGAATGTAAAACCTGGGTTATTAACTGCCAGTAGCACCAGGTACCAGCAGGAAAAAAACCTCCTTATACTCCATACTGTACAAACTTGGAATAAGGGAAGTTCTTGCCCTGAAGTCTTGAACTAATTTTCTTCTGTTAACAGCTCATTAAGAGAAATCTTCCTGCTCATCTTTTATGGAAAACAACACCTCATGAAGCAGCTCAGAGTTCCCTTTTTGTGACTTTTTTTTTTTTTACAGTTCATCTTAGTTTTTATTCACATCACAACATTTATTGATAAATTACTTGAACGTGCTGCTTTCATGTTTTGTAATTAAACAAATAGAGTGTGCTTTTACTAATGTGTAATCCTGTAATCATCCTGTTTTCCAGGAGAGGCTGTTTTATCATTCCATATCTCTCCCTGTGGATAGGTGTGCTCCTCTGCAGCCCCACAGCAGTTTCTGACTATTCCCAGTACTACACTGGGAACATAAGAGGCAGGAGAGCAGAGGCAGGATGCTGGTGTGGTTCTCTTCAGTGTGTTTGCTTCTGAAGGATTGATGTTCCCATGTTATTTGCAGTTTCCAAGAGCAGCTTTAAGCTGTTTGTCCTTTGGGCTGGAAACTTCCCTCAGCTTTTCAGCTCAGTGGGTTCCTCATGGAGGGGCAGAAGTGAGCCCTGGAATGGTTGTGCTCCTCCTGCAGCTCCTGGGCTGGCTGAGAGTTGAGAAGCATCACAAAAGGTCTCAAACCAAAGCAGATCCCAAAACTTTGAGCTTTTCCAGCTCTGTAACCTTTGCTGTGTGTGGTGTTAAAATGAGAGGGCAGCCAGGTTTTTTGGTGTCACTTTGTCATCTCCTGGAAGTGGGGGCGAGGCTTTGGTGCCTCGCTGTAGTTGGGTCATACATCACTTTATTGACAGACATTTTCCAGTTTAAGAAGAAAATAAAGAATGTTTAATTTGCAGAACCAGACACTGGGAAAACAGTGTTTGTGATCAGTGACAAGTTAAACTCCTGAGACAGAGGAAACTGTTTCCACTTAACTGGGATTCTAAGATTTCACCGAGGTAAATTGTTCCAGAGTAGGTATTTCCCTCAACAGCTGGTTCCTGTGGAACAGGAACAGTCATTCAGTTTTTCATTTTCCTTTGAAATTCCTGATGTTCACTTTCCTTGGTGTGATCCTGTTGAAGCTGTCTGATTTTAAACGAGTATTGGATATTTATATTGGTTGTCTGCTATATTTTTATAGAAATTAGGCTTCAAAAACTGTGTGCTCCCATGTATTTCCCCATTCCTGCTGACATGACTATAAAAGCTCAAAACCTGATCATAATTGTCCAGCTTTGTGCATTCACATGGAGATTTTTTTTTTGTTTCTGCATTTAATTTAATTTCCAAAAGACGTTAAAGAGATTTCAGTGATGGAAGTGCTTAAATGGTTTTAATCAGGCTTTGATGTGCACAAATCATTAAAGCGAGGAGGATGAAGAGATAAGAGTCCACAATTCCCTTTGTATGGTTTGGCTGTAGAGGAACTGGGGAGGAGGAAGTGTTCAGGAAATCCCAAAGGCAGGGGAGCAGCCACAGGACAAGGGACAACAGCCTCAAGCTGTGCCAGGGGAGGTTCAGGCTGGATACTGGGAAAATTCCTTCATGGAAAGGGTGTCCAGCCTTCCCCAGGCTGCCCAGGGCAGTGCTGGAATCCATCTCTGCGTGGCTTAAAGGGTGCAGGTGGCACTTGGGGACTTGGGCCAGTGGGAATGGTTGGACTCGAACTTGAAGGGCTTTTCCAACCTAAACAATTCTATAATTCTGTTTTCCCCACAGTGAAGGGGAACAGGAAACCAAAAAAAGCTACATCAAAATGGGAATTTAGTTTGTGTGATGTCGTGCATTTCGTGGGCAGAGGAATAACCAGAGTTTCTGTGGAAAATAAAAATAATTTCAGAGATCTGCCAACGTAACTTTCCAGTGTTGCATTACAATTAAGATAAGCGTTTCCTTATTTAAAGATAATTTTAAAATTGCTTGGTCAAAATCCAGATTTGAAAACATTAAGATGGAAATTTCAGAAAATTGAATATGAGAAACAGGTTGAAGGACTTAAAGGAACATGTTGTAACTTCAGCAAGTTGTCCTGTGCTTTGGCATAAATAAAATGAACCTAATGGAGATTACTGAGTGAAAAATGCCTGATTTTACAAAGATTATTGTATTTTGATAACTTCAAGAGGCCTTGAAGCACAAAGATTGGCCAAAAGGAGATGAAATGGGTTGGTGTACTGATATTTTCCCTATCTCCTGGGGGTTTTTTATGTTTTGAGTTGTCCTCTATGGCACAGAGCTTCCTGAGAGTTTGTTTTTGTGTTTTGAGGAGGTTTTTGTACTTTGGTGAGGTGCTCTGTTTGGCATTTCCCATGGAACCTTCCAGTTCATCCCTGATTTTTCTGGAGCTTCTGGAATCCCCCCTGGCTGTGGGTGAAAAGCACTGTGGCCACATGGAATATTGGTTTAAATTGCCTGGTGGAGTTTGGGATTTCTAGTTAATTAATTTATTTTTAAATGAATTTATTTAGATTTAATTTAGCCTTCTGATGCCAGTGGGATAACAGCATCATCTTATAGCATTGATTTGCCATGGTGGAAACTGGTGTTTGGTGTAAACCAGCCTTTAAAAGATAAAGGGTGAAAAGGTTTTTCCTGGAGCAATTGCTCGTGCTGAAAGAGCTCCACTAATTGTATTTAATGAGCAAAAAACACAAGTAAGGATTTTGCACTGTGGCACATTCTTAGCCAACAATTACCAGAAATATGTTTTAATAGGAGGGAGTTTTAACAAGTAGTCTTCAGCTTAAATTTGTTAATCCCAAAAAACCTCCTAAAAAACTATTTTCTTCAGAGTTCTTCAGGTTTTTTTCTTCAGCTTTCTCTCTCTCTCTCTCTTTTTTTTTTTTTTTTAACTGGAAAAAGTTGCATTATTTCCTGGCCACATGAAGCAAGGTCCATGCTGAATTGGCATTCAAAAATGTTTTTGTTTGTTTTTTCTTATTTATTCAGAGGAATGTTCAAATCCATCCAGTCATGATTTGCTGACAGACTTGAAGCTCAAGATGGTCAGAAATGGGTGTGGTTTAATCTTCATTGCTATTTTAGAGTATGAAATTTGGATCTCATTAGCTGCTCTAATGGGCTGATTCCTTGCTATACATTTTATTTCAAAGCATTATTCAATTTTTAAAAGTTATTATGTGTGACTCTCACTATAAATAGTGAGTCATACCTTAAAGAAAATTAATCTGAACTTGTGCTTAGAAGAATTCCATTAATTGAACCCCCAGCTAGGGGTGTCCATCCCTGCCTGGTGCCTGTTCAGCTGCAGCTGGGAGCTTGAACAGTTCTCACCATGGAATTTCTGTGGCACTTGGAATCAGATTTGGCTCTTCAGAGACATTTCCAGGCTCCAGCTCTGACCCAGCTCGGTGTGAAGTGGCCTCTTGCATGAAGGGTTTTGAAACCCAACTGAATTTTGACAGGGCTTTTGCAATGGTTCCTGCGTTTGTCTTTAACTTCGTGCCACAAAGAGCTGAAGTTCTCTTTGTGGTGGCAAAACTCACCAAGTCTGACTGGCTGGAAGTGAAATGTGCTGGTACAATTCTGTATTTTGTAGTTTCATGTCTTTTGGTTTAAGGCGACGTCCAGAAAAGTGCAAAAAGTTGTAAGAATTTTTTTTTTTTTTTTTTTGGGGGGGGGGGGGAACCCCAAATATCATTATTATGGGAAAATATGATGTCATTTGCATTAAAAGAGTTTGTGTAGCTAAATAAACATTTATCAACTGTTTTCCTGAGGTAAAAGATACTACACTAAATGCCCCGTTACTCAGTGGGGGCAGAAATACGAATGTTTTTCTCAGTCTGCTCAGGGGGATTGTAAAGTACAGGTGGCATTTAGTAGGTAGGATGAAAAGTGAAAACTTTCCAACGTTTTAAGCAGTGTTTGTTTGGAAGCACAGCACATCAAAGCTGTGGCTTTCCTGCTGCATTTCAGCTTCCCTCTGTAGACAGTTCTGGGCCCTTCCTCTCGCTTCCAAATTTTTTTGCTTTGCCTGCAAATCTTAAATGCTTCTCTTCCCTAGGTTTTTCCAGAGTTTTGACTACTCTGTGCTCTCATCTTCAGCATGTTTAAATTTAAAAAGAAAGTTTGAAGGTACCAGGAAGCATCCCAGGTCTCAAAGCTGTCATATTCTGACAGCAGATTTTTGACAAGTAGAATATGATGCTGACTTTGGTAAACCCTTTGCATACAAGTTAGGGCTGAAAACTGGGAGGGAAAAGTTGTATTCTCACTTTTCTGGTACTCAGACATGTGGATTTTGTGAAATCTTCGAGCTACCAAGCAATCCTAGGACTGCTGCAGCTGCCAGTGGGGAGCACTGGCCCCATGAGAGTTCAAGCCACCACTTTTGAGCAGATATTGATGGTAATATGTTGATGGTGATTTAGAAAATGCATTGATGCTGTCATGGATCCACCCCGGTGGTTCTGGAGCTCTCCCTGCAGTTGTTCTGGGAACAGCCTGGACATGGATTTCCCTTTAGGCCTCTCAGTTGTTCTGTGGCTCACCCCAAGTGGCTTCCCGTGGTTCTGAGGAGAGTTAAATCATTAAACAGTGAAGTTTTTGATTCTGGTTGCTCTGCTGACCTGCTCCCCAGCATCCTCCTGCTCTTCCTCCTTCCCTCACACCACATTGCAGAGTTATTATCTCAAACCCTGATGTTCATTCAGTGAGGGATGCAGCACAGTGGCTGAACCTTGTCCAAGATAAATGTCTTGTGAGACAGTGCAGACAGATGATCTTACACTGAGGCTGGAGGAGGTGGCAGTTAAACCAGGGTAAAGTGTCTGATAAACTTTTCTGTCCTTTCTTTTTCTATAGTTGGGATGGGAGAAGGTTGTGAACCTTCAAATGTGATTTTTCCTTTTGCCTTTTCACTCCTGGTTTAGATGGCACCTCATTAAAACCTTGTCTGCTGTTTCAAATCTTACACTGAGCAGTTTTATCAGAGAATTTCTGTCAAGTGAATCCTTTCTTAATCCTAATGCCAGAGTTCATAGCACTCAAATGTAATGATGTCTTTTATGAAAGTAAATTATTGGGAGGAAGTTAGAATGATAATAGCCAGATTAATGTTAGATGTCTGAATAACTATTGCTTAATAAAATCTAAATGCCAATTGTCTTGGCTTCAAAGTTTAAGCAGATGAGCATGTAGGCACAGGAATTGGGTTATTAAGTTTCTGCCCAATTAAAGGGCAGAAATTTGTTGGGAAACTGTGTTGGAATATGCTTTGGTTAGCCTGTGTGGACATGAAAGGATTGCATATAAAAATGCTGAATTTGTGATGGTCCATCTTTGCACTGGGGGAATTAAACACTTTCCCAGTGATGGAGAGTGGAAAGGATGGGGAGGATGTCCTTGGTTGAGTGGGAGATGGAATTGGGCTGAAGTTGGCAGAGGAGAGATTTAACTGAGAAGGAAAAGAGTGTTCCTGGTGGATGGCTGAGCTGGAGGTCTGCTGCTGGGCTGCTGGTTTGGTGATCTCCTCAGCTGTGCCATCTCAGGGCAAGGAATTCCACTGAAAGTCCCTTGTTCCTCAGAGTAGATATTGCAGGATGAAGCAAATAGAAAGGCAAGGTTTGAGAAGGCAAAGTTGAAATTCAGCTTTGCTGAGCAGCAGCAGCTTCACTTCCCTCTCCTGGCTTGGGCTGGAGTTCACTGAGGCTCCCATGTCTTGTCTGACCTGGAATCCTGACCTGGCCTGGGGGTAGGTGCAGAAAGGGACAATCTCAGTGGCTTTGTGGTCTCGTGGTGTCCATCCCTGAGCTCTTCTCCTCTGAGTCACTGTGGCATCTGTGCTGTGTCCCAGGATGGAGCCTGGGGAGCGAGGGGCAGACAGACAGACCCTCCCTGCTCCCTGTCCTTGGAGAGAGGAGGAGGGGGCAGGGATCCGTGCTGTCGCTTGCTGGGCTTTCCTGCTCCTCTCCTGTTCCTCAAGAGACAGGACAGAAAGGAGGGACTGATGTCCTTGGAGCAGCTCTGCTTCCTGTGAAGGAAAAGAGTTGGGAATTAATTTCTGTATCATCAGGGAGGGGGAACCAGACGTTTTCCCTCCTGGGTAGTACTTCTGTACAAAAATGAGACATTTAGGATGTGTGGTTGTGCATTTTTAAGGTCCCTTGAGTGAATTATATCAAACCAGTCTTGCAAATTCTTAGATTTAAACAATTTTAAGCTGTTTAGTAGTATGATTTCAAAATGGACTTCAAATGGTTTTAAATGAACTGCACTGCAAGTGCTGAATTTAGAAATGTCCTCCTTGACTTGGCTTCTAAAATCCAGTTGCTGGGGGTTCACTTTTACCTTAGTTCTTTTACCTTACCTTGGCAGGAGCAGTGGAACTGGATGATTTCTAAAGTCTCTTCCAACCCAAACTCCATTTCTCCCTTGCTTCTGTGTGCTGAATCTCACGTATGATGAATGATGCACCCAGTTCTCATCTGGACTTGTTAAATGAAATGTTACTTTTACAGAGCCTCTTTCTAAAGGATCCCCAAGTCCTTTTCCAGTGGTTAGTGTTGAGTTACAAATGATCACTGTAATTCTTTTATCTGCCATTACTGTGTGTTGGCTTCTCAAGTGGAAGATGCTGACTGATCCTCAGGGAACCTGATATTTGAGGGATGAAGGGGACTCTGGCAGCTCAAACTCAAAAGCAGGATGTAATTGCTTGCACCATCACTTGACTGAGACGCTGGAATTAAGCTGTGCTCCCACAGAAAGTGCTGTGGAATTTCTCTCAGCTAGCGGTGGTGAAGGATTTGTGCTGCTTTGTCTGGGGAGCAGCACAAGTCCAGGCACATCGTGCTTGGTGGGGATTTCTGGGTGCTCCAGAGCTGAGTGGGAAGGAGAAGTGCCTGCAGCAAACTGCTGGCTCTGCCCTCCCTGGGAGTTCTTGTCAAACATTAACCAGACTAGGCCAACTCACTTCTTTATTATTTTTATTTAAAGCTCTCCCACCCTCAGTACGTACAAAGGTGTTCCCAGACAGCTCTTGGGGCACTTTGTGATATTCTCCCTGTTGAATGTGCAGTAGGAATTCCTGATGTGAAGGGTGGGATAGAAGCATTTGTGTTTGTATTGTAGGAATGAGAAACATTTCTGTTTCAGTTCGTGGTGAGTCTGATTTATATTTGTATCATATTACCAGTACAGTTGTATTTGAATTGTATTTCAAAGAGCTCAAATTGAAACCTTGGAAGGAGGGAGATGGAGCTGTGGAAAAGCTGATTCTCATCAAAATAGCTGAGCAAGATGATGGCTCAGGGTTCCCTGTGTTCACCTCTGCAGCCTCACCCTAGAATTTTGGGATACTGGGGGTATCCCAACCTGTCCTTTGGCAGAGCAGATCCCAGCTGCACCAGGAGCCAGCCATCCCAAACCAAATCCCCTCCCTTGGCATGGAGCCTTTGTGTCAGAAGGCGAGAGACAGAAACAGAAAACTTCATGCTTTTGAGAAGTTGGTATTTTACTCTGTTAGGACACATATAAAAACTACTTGAATTCTGTGTAAATTCTTGTTTTCAGTTCCGTTCCTTAGTTCAGTTATAAAACTCTGATCTGCTTCTGTATTTGCACCATCACAATTACCCTCTAAACCTGTCCTGGAGAATCATCCTGTTAGTGCTTTTTCTGGGGCAAAGCTGTATTGTTTTAGTAGGAAATGTTACATTTTTTTCTCTGTTTTTCTTCTTCACTATCACACAGAAAGTGGAAGATTATATGTACACTTCTATAAGTAGCTCCTGGTGACACTGGGGCACGTTCCTCTTTGTGTGTCAGTGTTTTTGTGTTAATTTTGTTGTTGCAGGGCAGTTATTTTTCAATGTCTCCCTTTTTAAACAGCTCCTCTGGGAATGCATTTGTATAAAAAGCTGACAGAGTCGCATTTTAGGCTTATGCACATGATTTCAGGGCAGGTTTTGTGGTGATGCCCTACTTGATGCACAAGCTGGGAGAAGTGTCCTGTGCCAGCTCCTGAGATGCCCCTTGCCCATGATAAAAAGAATATTTGAAATAATCAACAGGTGTCTTTGGATGCAGCATTAAGGGAGTGTCAGGTATTTTTAAACGCCTTCTGAAGACATCATTCCTTGTTACAGGCAGGCTCCCCAGCTCTTTTTCCCCTTCCTTTTAAGAAAAAAGGATGAAATCATGGGAGCTGGGTGTGCCCCACCGCTGGGTGTGCCCCGCACGGAGCTGGGATCCTGCACGTTCCCTCTCAGCCTGTTTATCCTTCCTGGCCAAATGTTGTCAAACAAAATTGGGGTTTCATCGCAGCCAATTAACCAATTAACTGTTTGATTCCTCTTGTTCATGAAACCAATTGAGATTGAAGAAGCCCTGGAGTTAAGGGAGGATGTCTGGAAGGAAGTGGAGGTGTTGGAAGCAGGCTTTGAAGATGTGCTAATGGCTGGGTGAGGAGTGCTGGGGTCGGATCCCTTAGGATGGGCTTCGTGTGGAGGTTCCTTGGGCCAACCTTCACCTTTGATGGTTTTGCCTCAGGAGTCTGGGAAGATGAAGAGATGGTGCTGAGCTGGAGCGAGGCCTTGCTGCCTGATGTGGTTCAGGGGGGTGAGAAGGGTTTGGCCAAGGTCCCCTTTCTTTTAACAGCTTTGCCAGGAAAGCTCAGGCAGTGTGGGTGTGCTGGTTGGGATTTATCTTTAGTCTGGAGTTGTGGTTCAAAAGCCCCAGTGCTGAGGGAGTGAGAGGTGGGGGAAGCAGGAGAAGGCAGCACCAGCACTGCCGTTTCATCCCACAGGTCACACATCCAAGGTGGTGATCTCTCTAGCCAAAGCCATGCCCTTGGTGCAGTAGGGATGAACAGAAATACCAGATGGGATTTAGGAAGGGTTGGAAGGAGAAATGCAGAGCGTGTGTGTGGTCTGGGTGATGCAGTGACACTCATGATTGATGTGCTCGGCGTGCCTGGAGCAGCAGAGAATGGTGCTTCAGGAATACACACAGAGGGAGGCTGGCTCAGGAGTTTCTGTCAATTCCCTGCTGGATTTCCTGCTTGCTTTCTACTCTTCTTGCTGAGCTCGAGCAGAGATGTGAGATGTGAAGGGTTGCCTGTACAGGGAAGTCTTTGGCACAGGGAATGTTCAAAGTACAGTGGGACACACTGCAGGAGGAGTGACTCAAACAATGTAGAGTTCAACTTCCTAAAAATGGAAATAGTCTGCTGTGCTTTAGGCCTGTTTTCTGATTTTTTAAAAAAATTTTGAACTTTTCCCAGGTGTGGAAACTAAGATGACTTTGGCCCTTGCTGCAGGGACATTGTTCTGGCTCTCTCAGCCTGGCTCTGCTCCTCCTTCACACTTTAGCTCAGGTCACCTGGGAAAAGAGAAATTTTAGCAGGATCATCTTGGTAGCATCAGCTACAAGGCAACAGGTTCATCTTCCCCTTCCAGGCCTGTGCAGGGAAGGAGCAGAGGTGCTGTCATTGTCCCCTGAGGATGGGGTAGGAGTGGTGGCAGCAGTACATTTTAGTGGATGTTAAAGGTTTGTTACAACTTCACATGCTCTGAAAACTGAGCTGCTGCAGTTTCCTATCTGCTGGAATTAATTGCCAGGAATGCTGATCAGCAGACAGGCCCTGGGCATCTGCCTTTCAAAGTACCTCTCCTTGCTTTTCCTGAGCATGGGAACATTTCCCTTCTGGTAGGCTCGTGGCTGTGGAAGATGTGGGTTTGAGTGGGAAGTTGTCTGAAGTACAGAGCTAAGGAAGCCCCACAGATTTCCTCTATTTACACATTTAATGCTGGTGTGATTTTAATGGCCTTGTACACATTATAGGCACTTAAAATAGCTCTGTGTGGAGATTGGATGATTAGGTAACAAGTCTAACTTGTATCACAGTCAAACTATTTGCTCTAATAAGAAATGGAAAAGAGTTAAAAACCCCTAAACTAAATGCCCATACAGTCAAGGTGACTCCCATGAGGGTGTTTAACATTTACTGTATTACAAAAGGCTGGGAGGAGTGGTTAAAAGTGTCATTAACTGGTGTCTTTCTGATGATTAATTTTACATTGACCTGGGCAGGTACAGCCAGATCAGCTCTGGGTTTGCACCAGCTCAGATCTCAAGTGGATCTTTGCTGTGATGTTCCTTTTGTGTGACAGTGTTGGAACAAATGATGGTTTTTCTTCTGCTCTAAGAGTTATAGGAAATGTTGATGCAATTTTAAAAGATGATGCTTGACTCTGTAAAAAATAGTGAAGATCTTTGTAAATATTTAACTCTCTATTTGGAAAACAGAGGTGTAAAAGTCTTTGTTGAGCTCATAATATTCTGGATATATAGCTGTATACAATTCCTGATCTTAGTGTATTGGTGGGAATGAAACCCCTAGAACAGAGCATTCCTATTCCTGCCTCAAAATTTGTCTTTAATAGTAAATGCCATGGACTCAGACTGTTCCAGTTGGCTTTAACTGATCAGTGTCTATAATTAAATCTGATATTTGTCTGTGTTGAAATCCTGCATATGTAACAAATTGGACTGCTGTCTCAAAAATGAGCTTTTTAAGCCTCAAATTTCTAAAACAAGTTTGTCATCAATGCCAGAATGATCCCAGGAGTTTGCTGGCCACATAGGTCCCCCTCTCAGCCTTGATGGCCACCTGTGGACATGAGTTCAGCAGCTTACAGGAGAACTGGAGAAAAAGGGAATTTTTAACATAAAATCTAAGTTGTGTTCACAGGTATGGTATCAGCACAGAGTTGGGTTATGCCAGTGTTTGTGCCTTAGAAAGCATCAATTATCTCAGCTTACCCCTGCCTTTAGTCTGCTTTGGGCAACCTCTGAGATTTCACTGCTTTCAGAGCGGTGACACAGTGAGGCCAAATGGGGAAGAAATGTAAGAGGTTAAAATGTTACCGAGGTGAAAAGATTCTTGTTTTGAAAACTGAATGATGGGTTGAAGTTTTCTGGTTCAGAATGCAATAAGTGGGTTTGCACAGCTTTCAGAGTCATGCTCTAGCAAGCCATTTATTATTTTCAATAATCAGACAGCTGTCTAAAGACATGAAATAATGATTTTCTAAGCAGCAAACATTTTCATTTTAGACTGCAAATTATATGGTGGAACATCAGTTTCTTTCCTGGATGCACCTACTGTGCTTTGTGCAGATCACTAAAGAACCTTTCTAAATCTCTTCATGCAGAGTTTAGCACATGTTGTGGCTGCTCCATCCCAGGCAGTGTCCCAGGCCAGGCTGGACAGGGCTGGAGCAGCCTGGGACAGTGGGAGGTGTCCCTGCCATGGCAGGGGTGGCACTGGGTGGGCTTTGAGGCCCCTCCCAACCCAAACCAGTCTGGGATTCAATGTTAGAGGAGTTAGTGGCACCTTATTTATCATCTCATTTTGTTTATTCCTTTATGTCCCAATGCTGTGTCAAGCTCAGAGGGAATCTTTTCCAACTTTTGTGTGCGTTTTGCAAGAATTTGATGTATTTCTGTTAACACAAGCAGCAAGACCAAGCTGCAAAGGAAAGTTTGTTAAGAAGGGGGATCGGATTGGCAGGTTTTTAATCTGCATTTTTGCAGTAGGAGGATATGGTCCGAGGCAAAAGGTGCATTATTGCCAGAACTTCTCTGAAATTACTGCTTTGAGTTGAAATGCCTTTTGGGAATCAGGGAGGGAGAGAGACCTGGAAACCACATCAAAGCTTGAGGTTAGAATATGTTGGAGAATGGGTGCCAAAAAAAGGTATGTCAGCACCAAAAATAACCCTCATCTACAGGAGAAGTCAAGCAGTGAATGGGTGGGGGGATGGCAGAACATCTGGGGGATGTGGGGGAGAAAAGGTATTTTAGAAATGAATGGGAGATGTTTGGCGTGGGCTGCAACCGAGATGATTCGAGCGGGTGAAGTGGTTTGAAATAGTTACTTGCCTGAGGACTTGGTGGATATTTTTTCAATTTTATTTTTTTTATTGCTGCATCAAGTTTCCCTGTTAGAAGCCAGCTGTGGGTTGGGGGTTACAGCCCTTTGGAGGGGGCTGAAATTGGACAGTTTTGAGGAATTTTGGCCCTCAGAGGGTTCTTAACAGAGATCATTCCATGGGCAAACAGGGCCAGAAGCTGCCTGGGGGCACTTAGATCCCTCCTTTGGGCACCCTCATCCCTCCCCTGGGCCCTCACATCCCTCCTGCTTCCCTCTGTGATCAAGACTGATCTTTTTGCTCGTAGCAACATGAACCGTGAAGACCGGAATGTGCTGCGTATGAAAGAAAGGGAAAGGCGAAATCAAGAAATTCAGCAGGGTGACGAAGCCTTCCCACCCAACTCTCCTCTCTTTGCTGAACCATACAAAGTGGTGAGTTCCTGCACCTCAGAAAAATGCAGGTTTTCTAACAGAAATCAGGTGCAAATTCTTATTTTATTTTTATGTGGGTCCTTGTTAGAGAGAAAGCTCTTACAGCAACGAAGTCTTTAAGCAGGGCTTGAAAGTAAAGCTGGGCAGTCACAGCTCCACTGGCAGATTTATAAGGCTTTTCTCACTTTACAGGGAGTGAGAAAAAGGAAAATAAAACCATCAGAACTTTTTCCTTCCTTCACCTCCTATACAGTGCCTCAAAACAATGAAACTGTCCCTTGTGTGGTGCCAAATTGCCATTTTTGGGGTGCTTTAGCCTGTTGCTAAACTTTCTAACCTTTCATCAACGTAATCCAGACCTGGATAAGTTCAGGAAGAGAATGTTTAAATGGGAGTTTAATTTTCAATGCTGGAATTTTTGATGTGACAGAATTACCAGCTCGAACTAGTGCCCCAGTAGTTTGTATCTGATGTTTTAGTTTGTTTTGAAAGAGTTGATTCTGTTTGTGCTGGGTCTTTCAGCTTGTGCTGGGTCTCCTTCCAGGTTTCCTTTCTGAACAGAACTGGAAAAAATAACCTAATTCTGGAATAAGTAATAAAATATTATTTAATATGTTAATTACGTAGTTCAAAACTCACTTTGAAAGCAAACCCTTGCCTTGTTGCAATTTCAGCTGGTTTGCAAGAAGTAAAACGTGACTGAAAACTCTTCCTGCAGGAGGAAAGTTGAGAAATGCCTGGTGGTTTTTTTATTCCTGTCCTCCCATCACTTTCTTGTGCTTGATAACCAAATTCTGTGTGTATGGAGTTAACTGGGGCTGGCTGGGGGAATGATTCAGGATCCCAGATTTGGAAAACAGAATGGTTACAGAAGAAAGAACCCTTTTAACTGTATGCAACAAACATTGTGCCAATATAAATACCAATTAAAAATGACTTACGGGGGTGAGGTTAAGTTGATTTTATTTTACTGCTAATTAAAGCCATTTAGGACTGATGCATTCTGTATTAGAGAAATTACAGTCTGTAAGGTGACAGGAGGCATCTGCACCTTTGCAACTTGCATCCAGCTCAGCAGTGCATTATTTGACTATTGCTGCTTCAGCTGTTCCTGCCGCCAAATTTTTAGTATGCTTTAGGGAGTTAAATATGTAATAATACATATTTTGAATATGCAGTAATAAATATCTTGAATATGTAATAATGCATATTTTGAATATGTAATAAATATTTTAATATGTAATGATACATTTTTTGAATATATAATTATATATATATTGAATATGTTTTGAGGAGTGAAAGTGCTGTTTTAAGGACTAAAGTTCAGAATTGGAAAGGCTGGCAGAGAAGGAGGTGTATGATGTGTTCTAGCTGAAGTTCAGGCTGCAGCTGTAGCTATGGGATCGTGGAGCTGCGGGAGAGGTTGCCGTGGGTTCTAAATGCCGATTTTTGTGGCTCCTTGTCCCAGACCAGCAAAGAGGACAAGCTGTCCAGCCGCATCCAGAGCATGCTGGGTAACTACGATGAGATGACGGATCTCATCGGGGAGCGGCCGCTGCAGAAGATCGTGGCCATTCCCAAGCCCTCGCTTCCCGCGGCTCCCGACGACAAGCCCCCGGCCGGCTTCTTCGGCGAGCAGCGGCACGGCGCGGGCTCGCACCAGGGCGGCAAATGGACCCCGGTGGGGCCGGCCCCCAGCACCTCGGCGCAGTCCCAGAAGCGCTCGGCGGGGCTGGGGGGCCACGGGCAGCGCT